>JAODAL010009169.1:0-112661 GCA_025379985.1 Phyllomedusa bahiana
AAAAAAACACCTGTCTAAAATGTATACAGATAATTAACGGTATTTTTGGCACCTATCAATTCACCTGTGGTGATCATAAACAGAAGGGCTGTTTCTATGTAAAACGAGGTCATGTGATTTTTCCAGCCAATCGCAACCATACACATCCCAGTCATGACGTCGCACACACATCTCACCCTGCTCTATTCTGTAAGCTGATTTGCTGGCCGCCAAAATTACAGGAAGCGCCGAAAATGGCGCAATATTAATAGATTATGCACAGATTTTAACCTAAATTATCGCGTGATCGACAAAATCCGATCAACGTAAATACCGTGCCGATTTCAACTTTGTCAATAATAATCGCTCAACACTAGTCAATATTTCTCCATATGTCTCCATAGGTTAGAATGGGTCCCTGTCGCTCCTATTCTGATTGGTCAATTCTCCTCCATAGGTTAGAATGGGCCACTGTCGCTCTTATTCTGATTGGCTGGTTTATGCCGACCAATCAGAATAGCTTAAACAATTTGAATTACTGTATTTCCCAGCAATTCTTTCTATTGCAATTTCCGATGTAGCGCCGGTCTCGGCGACAAACGCGTTGTTCGGGATAGAATTGATTTATGTTTATAGAAGGTTTCAGCTCTTTTTCAGAGAATATTTTACAACTAATAAAAATGTTTTTTTAAATCATACTCCATGCCGCACGGCGCTGATAGCCGAGATTGCATTGCGCCGATCTCTCCATAGACTACAATGGGAGAAGTAGCTCGCGCTCTGATTGGATGGGATAGCCAAGCCCCCGCTAGTTCAACCAATCAGCTCTTTTCTGCATTTTTACTGTATTTTGAACTGTCCCGCCTTTGATTTTGATTGGTTCAAACTTCTCCATAGGCTATAATGGGTCCTTGTCGCTCCTATTCTGATTGGCCGAGATAGCCAAGCCCCCGCTAGCTCAGCCAATCAGCTCGTTTCTGCATTTTTACTGTATTTTGAACTGTCCCGCCCTTTGATTCTGATTGGTCAATAGTTCTCCATAGGTTTTAATGGTTCACTGTCGCTCCTATTCTGATTGGCCGGTTTATGCCGACCAATGAGAATAGCTTTCAGAATTTGAATTACTGTATTTCCCGGCAATTTCCAATATCCTAATTCTTGAATTAGGATATTGGAAAGTGATTTTGTTTTATGTATTTTTTATTTTTGAGGTTTGAGCTCTTTTTCTGAGAATGTTGAACGCCTTTATAAAGGCGATTTTTTATTCATACTCCGCACGGACATCTTTAATGATTTCTCGCTGTTTTCCAGCCTGTCTCGCATCAGAACAGATTTTTGGTGCAGTCCCTTCTGCGCCTAAGTCCCGCACTGCACCCCACACACTGGCTAGGCGCAGGGACCTTTTCCCCGCATGTATGAGCACACCATTTTCGGACGGCGAATATTAGATGCAGCGCCGCACTGCGCCTCAGTAGTGCACTACCTCGGGCAGCGTATCATAGGCGCAGCACCGCACTGCGCCCATGTCCCCGCACTGCGCCTCAAACACTGGCGAGGCGCGGCGGACTTTACATAGGATGTATCAGCGCATAAATCAGGCACAGATTTCGCCGGAAAACCGGCGGAAAGGTGCGCCCCGATGTGGCGAGATTCATACATGTCGCCCTTTATCTTTAGAATTTTTCACATTGTCAATGGTTTTGGGCTCATGTTGCTGTGAGATACAGCTATAATCATGGTCCTTTGGAACAGAAATGTGGCATCTAAGTGGCACTTCTCCCTCACAATTTTTAATAGTGGCTGAGAAGTCATATTTATAATTTTTTGGGGTCATGTTGCTGTGAGATACAGCTATAATCATGGTCCTTTGGAACATAAATGTGGATTCTAAGTGGCATTTCTCCCTCACAGTTTTTAACAGTGTCTGAGAAGTCATTTTTATAATTTTTTGGGTCATGCTGCTTTGAAATGCAGCAATACTACAGGTCCTATTATTAAAAAAAGTGGTTTCTAACAGACATTTGTTCTTCACAATTGTCAAGAGTGGCTCAAGGGTCATTTTTTCACTTTTTTGGGGCATGTTGCTGTGAAATGCAGCTATACTACAGGTCCTATTGTAAAAAATGTGGTTTCTAACAGACATTTGTTCTTCACAATTGTCAAGAGTGGCTCAAGGGTGATGGTGCTGTCAAAAACAGGAATAGGTAGGACACTGTTAATGGACACATATTGCAAAATGACTTGTTTTTGCAAAATCTTTAACATAGCTAGCAATCCCTGTAGTGAGACAACCCATTTAATACAATTGAAAAAAAGGGAAACAAAGACTTGGTGGGATTACATCCTATTTTAAAAATGTATTTTCTAGAATTAAACTACTAAAAAACTTGCATGTACAAAATAGCTGATACAAATATTCCTCTGAATTGTACAAGGGAGGTACAGGAAGACTTGAACAGATGTAGGTTATTCAGAGGACATGGTGTATGGAGCACATTCGCCACCCCAAGAACAGAGACAATTTCCTCCAACACGTTGAGTAAAACAAGAAAAAGAATGCCAAGAAAAAGGGCACCTGGGTGAAACAGGAGCGTCAACCACCAGCATCTCCAAGTGAAGCTCAATTGGTCCGCACTCATACGGAGGGGCAAGCGCTCTCATAGAGGCAGAAATTTCTCTAGCGCTACCCAGGTCTTGACTGTGTACTGAGGAAGGCTGGAGGTCTGAGCTCACACTTCCGCTTCCGCACTCTGCTTCAGCACGACTGTTTTCGATGCTGCATCATAAGGGCATTTTTTGCCGTGTTAATGGATGACGGACACCTGCCTGGGCTCTCACCGCACCCACTGTAACTCGGGCCCTGCTAGCTGAACCTGCGTGTTAATAGATGACGGACGCCAGCCCTTGCTCTCACCACACCCACTGTAAGTCCGGCCCTGCCAGCTGAACCTGCGTGATCCACGTTTACAGCCTCACCTGCCTTGATCAGTAATTTCCTGAATGCAGGATTTTCAGACAGGCCTCGTTGACCTACTGGGGACATCTGTTTCGTTTGCTTCACATTCTAATGTCACGGTGGAACAATGTCACCAGTAGAATGGCAAGTAGCTCTAGCAGCAGCAGTAATGGAAAACGAGTTGTTTTTAATATAGTTTATTTCTTATTGAGAAATTTTCTGCTGATGGTCCATAAGGGCACCTGTGCGGGTTTTTGGGTCATGCTGCAGTCTAGGACATGGATAGTCAATGTCCAGTTTAACTGAAATGGTGGTTGAAAGACTCCTTTTTCCGGCACTTTTTAATCTGTGGATCATACAGGTTTGGGGTTCATGCTGTGGCCCAGGACATGTATAGTCAATGTCCAGTTCAACTAAAATGGTGGTTGAAATACTCCTTTTTCCGGCACTTTTTAATCTGTGGGTCAGACAGGTTTAAGGGTCATGCTGTGGTACAGGACAGGTATAGTCAATGTCCAGTTCAACTAAAATGATGGTTCAAATAACACTGCCTTCTGGCACTTTTTAATTTGTGGGTCATGCAGGTTTAAGGGTCATGCTGTGGTACAGGACAGGGATAGTGAATAGTCTGTGACTTTTTTTCTGTGACTTTTTCTGTGACTAAGTGTGTTGCCTAAGATGTAGCACGTATCCAGTTTACTGTTGTGGATGTTAATTCCAGCTTCTCCAGCCCAATGAAGGTGTTGTTCCTCTCCCATAGACTTTAATGGTCATCGGCGATAATCTATTATCGACTATTGGATATCGGCATGATAATTGACGATGTCGACTATCGACCCGATGATGATATTCGACGTAATCGCTCATCACTAATGATAATCAATATATGCCCATGTAGTAAAGATAAATCAGTATATGCCCCTGTAGTAATGATAAATCAGTGTATGCCCCTGTAGTTAAAATAAATCAATATATGCCCCAGTAGTAATAAATCAGTATATGCCCCCTGTAGTAAAGATAAATCAATATATGCCCCAGTAGTTACAGCCAGGCTAGTAGAAGAAAAAAAAGAAGAAAGTTACTCACCTTTCACGATCCTAGAAGAGCTGCTGCCTCCAGGTCCCGGCGTTCAATGAGACCATGCGGCGTGGGGTGCGTGATGACACTGCTGCATCCCACTCCCTGTGCCGCTGATGTGTAGATGCGTCCTTGCTTTCTCTATAGCGAAGTAGCCGCACACTGTGCGCAGCTGCTAACTCTGCGCGGACGGATTGCAACGGCCGCACAGAGTAGGTGCCAACTGCCCAGACTAAAGTCAACGGGCGGTCGGCTTCATGTGTAGCCCGGGGCCATGGACCAGCAGAGGATGCGCCACGGTCCGGTGCCGTTCCACGGCCCAGCGGTTGGGAACCCCTGTGTTACAGTATACTTTGTTTACAATGTATGTCAAAGGAAAACTTATCGTAGTGTTTGTGCCCATGTTGTAAATGTATACATTGCATCTGTCATAAAATATATAAAGAAAGCTACCCAATGAAATTGCAGGGAAAAGGGGTGACAGACAATAGAAAAGCTAGTTAAAAAAATGAACAAAAAAAAAAAAACGGATGCAAAACGCCTGCTCCAAACAGTGCACGTTTGGCATACGTTTAATATATACATTATAAGGGTGCTTTCACACGGTGCGTTTTTTATGCGTTTTTTCAATGCATTTTTTGTGCAGGAAGGCACAGCAATTAATGCTGTACATTGCTGCACAAAAATCGCGGAAAAATTGCAGTAAATTCGCGGTAATTTTTGTGCAGCAATGTACAGCACAAAAAACACATCAAAAACGCACCAAAAACGCACCATGTGAAAGCACCCTAACGCACACAGAATTTGAGATTTTCAGGAGTGGCAGGTGGGGATTGGTTAGGATATAAGTAGAGGTGGGGGTTGCACACCTCTGAACGCCCCATCACCCACAACAGGCATACAGGTTTCCTGGGTGCCTGCTGGGGGGATTTCAACCAGATTTCCATGGTGCTGAAAAGCTTACCAGCATCCGGGAAAGCTGGGCGACGCCTCACCCTCCCACAAGTATCCAGTTTGTCTGGGTGCCTGCTGTGGGGGATGTTACCTAGCTTTCCAGCTGGTGAATAGGTTATTCAGCTTCCAGAAAAGCTGGGCGACACCCCATCCCCCAGAACAACCTGCTTTCCTACCATAGTGTGCTGTGGGGGTTTCTTGCCACCCAGCTTTAAACACTATCCAGCATATGGAAAAGCTGAGTAGTGCCTCATCCCCCACAGCAAGAATCCAGCATTTCTGGTTGCCTGCGGTGGGGGTTGGCAGTCAGTTATCCTAGGAACTGTATTGTCAATTCAGCATGCAGGAAAGCTGGATGACACACCATTCCCCACAGCAGACTATGATATGAAAACAGGTTCCCGTGGCGAAAGGGATGTCAGCCTGTTATATGTTTCTGTAGTGTTTCTGTTTTTTTTTTGTTTTTTTTACAGGTTTCATTTCTGGACTATGGTGGATTTGTTGGACTACATGGAATCAGAGTTGGATTCATTTCTTTAATAAAAATGGTCAACAAGGGACAGTCTCAGGGAGTGTTCAGTTAAATAAAGGTGTTTTTTTTTAGTTTTCTCTCTTTTTAAAAACATTTTCTTTCTCCATTACTATCTTTGGGGTTTGGTGACAGCCAGTGGTGTTTCTTGTCACCCAAGATAATGGTCTTGGTATACTGGTTTGTGTAGTAACAGTATAGTATAGCGGTATTTTGTGGAAACTGTATGACAATTAATTAGAGGCATCATCCATTCTCTTTATAGCTATTTATATGTATTTTCGTATATACAATATATTATATATTGTAAGTGGAAAACACAAAAAAATGAACCCTTAGGCTAGGTTCACACGGCTTAACTGCAGGGCGTAATTTCGCCCCCAATTACGCCGTGTGGCCGGGGCGGGGCGGGAGCGGGGGAGTGAGCGGGGGGCCGGCACTTCGCCGGCCCATAGACAATCACTGCTAGCGGTGCGTATACGCCGCTAGAAAGTGACGTAATCCATAGTTCTCTATGAGAACTGTGAATTACCGTAATGAATGGGCCGTTTTCGGCCCATAATTGGCGCACTCCGGCGCGAAATTACGGACCGAAATACGGCCCACTTTAAGCCGTGTGAACATAGCCTTAGAGTTCTTTCACACAGTGTGCTTTTTTGGTGCGTTTTTGATGCTTTTTTTGTGGAGAAATGTACAGCATTAATTGCTGTGCCTTTCTGCACAAAAAATGCATCCAAAAAATGTGAATGCAGGTGATTTTGTTATTGACTCTAAATTGCAGTACAGGTGAAATGTGGTATAATTAAAAAAAATGTATGCCTTTTTAACACAGGTGGCTTTGTAATTGACTCTAATTTGGAACATAGGTGAAATGTGAAACACACAGCTTTTTCTAAAATGCTCAACAACAACACATGTGAAGTCTGCTTTTTTTTTTAGTCCAAAAGACTGAGGACAGTAACTGATTACTCACTTGTCATAAAACTGATCTTTTAGTACTGTACTTAAGGTGCTTTCACACGGATCATTTTATAGTGCGTTTTTGACGCGTTTTTCAGTGCGGTTTTTCTTCAGAAATGCTCAGTAATTAATGCTGTGCATTTCTGCACAAAAAGCACCAAAAAACGCGTAAAAAAAACACCACAAAAAATGCTCCATGTGAAAGCACCCTTAGGCTATGTTCACACGGCTTAAAATGGGCCGTATTTCGGTCCGTAATTACGCGCCGAAGAGCGCAAATTACGGGCTGAAAACGGCCCATTCATTACGGTAATCCACAGTTCTCATAGAGAACTATGGATTACGTCTCCTCTCCCTGCTCGGCGAATACGCCGAGGGGGGAGATAATTCACATGTCACTTTCTAGCGGCGTATACGCGCCGCTAGCAGTGATTGTCTATGGGCCGGCGAAGTGCCGGCCCCCCGCTCGCTCCCCCGCTCCCACCCCCGGCCACACGGCGTAACTGCGGGACGTAATTACGCCCCGCAGTTAAGCCGTGTGGACATTGCCTTACCAGAATGTTCATTTTAGCCTTAAAATAATAATAAATAATAATAATAATCTTTATTTATATAGCCCAACATATTCCGCAGCACTTTACAATTTGGAGGGTGTAGGTACAGACAAAAGCAATACATTGCACAATGAAAAGCTACTTACAGATGAGACACAAGGTGAGAGGGCCCTGCTCGCAAGAGCTTACAATCTATTAGGGTGTATGGGGGAGACGAAGGGTAAGAAGTGCTAGATTTACAATGGTCCAGCCATGTGACATAAATATGGGGTTGTTATACGTAGAATTCGGATGAACCTGCCAGCCAAACAATACATCTATATACAGTTAAGTGCCGAAAATTAGATGAGTGCGCTAGAGAGTGTGAGGGGGGAGGGATATGACATTAAATACTCACTGTTTTCACTTAGAAACAAAGAGACAAATTCCTGGAAGTCTTCCCTGTATTCCATGAATTGTGCAATTTTGGAGAAATAGTAAAGGGAAACACAAACATCTTTAGGATTTCGAATTGTGTAGATAGCCTAACATGCAAACAAGTTAAAATAAATATTTAGAAATTATTTCATGTACATGGGAATCAAATCTGCTATTTAATTAATATAATCTAAAAGGAACATACAATAAAGGCACCAATAGAGGAACATTTTTCTGAATGTTCAAATATAAAGATAAGAAAACCAGAAAACATTTTTTATGACAAGGCCATGCTTCCCTGATCTACAACAATGGACACTGAAATACATATCTATATTGCACTATTTTAACCTTCATTGTCCTATAGTGTATATTTTCCATGTCTCCTGTAATATTTACTTCCATAAAATGTTTTAGAAAAGCATGTAATTAAAAAAATTCACAAGAAATGTTGGAGACATTCACCCATTCAGTGCATTTAATCTGTACTGTAAAACAATATCACTATTTTCAACAGACCTTCGCTTTGGTCTTGATGAATGATTGTGGAAACAGATGGAAAGGAAGATGTGTTGAAATAAGTCGTGGGGATGGTTTGTTCTCAAGGTGGTTTCGTCCATTATGCTGTTCGATCCATGGCACCCGATCCCAGCTTAAAGTTGTTTTCACTGGGGCAGGATCTCCATTACTATAGATAAGAGAGAGGATTTCTTGCAGCCATGTAGTCCCTATAACACAACATGTTTAGTAAATTATTTTGCTGTAGAGCGTGTTCAGTTGAGATGTAAATAGTAAATCAATAATTTATATCATTTTCTTTATTACTGTAGGGATGTAGCAAACTTGACCTTGAGACTGTGACAGACCAGGATGGAGCAAACCTTAACTGCATGCCGTCCACCCATTAACGTTAAATGTCCAGGCAGTGACTGTATAAGGCTTATTTTGGGACGTATCTCGTCCCGTATTTTGCGCCATACTGCGCGAGATACGTCCCAGACATTACGGTAATCCACAGTTCTCATAGAGAACTATGGATTACGTCTCCTCCCTGCTCGCACAATACGCCGAGCGGGGAGAGAAGTGACATGTCAATTACTAGCGGCAAATACGTGCCGCTAGTAATGATAGTCTGTGGGCCGGCGAGCTGCCGGCCTCGCCGCTCCACCCGTACACACGGCGTAATTGCGGGGCAAAATACGTCCCGCAATTAAGCCGTGTGAACTCAGCCTTACTCTACAAACACATCTTTGACTAATGTGCAACTGTGCAGGTGGAGAGATGACTCCCCACTGAAAAGGCAGGGATATTTTATTAACGTCCTGCCTTCTCGATTGCTATATCAGCTTCCTTCTTCCCGGCCCAGCGGTCATGTGACTGCCTGGATTCGGTAATTGCAAGCGTTGCTGGGTTTTATCAGACTCAGATATGCTCTGCAGTCAATTTAGGGGTTGTATTTTATCTGAATTTTAACTGAAACTAGGACTAATATATGGGCCCCACTTAAAGGAGAAATCAGAAAAACAAAAAGTGACTTTTTCTGACCTTATGGGAGGCACAATATGTAAAGTAAAATAATTAACCCCTTAAGGACCCGGCGTTTTTTTGTTGTTGACACGTTAGTTTTTCCCTCCTCGCCTTCCCAGAGCCATAACTTTTTATTTTTACCACCTACATAGACACATGAGGGCTTTTATTTTGCGGGACAAGATGTACTTTCTATTGGTGTTATTCACTATACCATAGAATATACTGGGAAACCGCAAACAAATTCCAAGAGGGACAAATTGTGAAAAAAAAATGTATTTTCGTCATGTTTGCGGGGGTTTTGCTTGTACGGCGTTCAATCTTCGGTCAATTTAATGGGTTATCTGTATTCTACAGGTTGATACGCATCTGGCAATACCAAACATGTAGGGTTTCCATTATGTTTTGGTACCGTAAAAGAATTCCAAACTTTTTCTATTTTTGAAATTTGCGCCACGGCGCCAGTTTGTGAGAATAATAACTTTTTTATACTAACACTTATGGACATCAGTGAGGGTGCATTTTTTGCGGGCCGAAGTGTACTTTTTATCACTAGCAGTTTGGAATGCATGCAAATTTTTTGATCACTTTTATTCCATTTTTTAAGTGACGTAAAATGACCAAAAAACGCAATTTTGGCATTTGGAATTTTTTTTCTTCTACGTTGTTCAGCGTACTGGATAAATGATGATATATTTTTATAGCTCTGACTTTTTCAGATGCGGAGACACCAAATATGTGTAACTTTTTTATTATTTTATTGTTTTTATTTGTAAAACGGGAAAAGGGGGTGATTTGGACTTTTAATCCTTTTTTTTGTACTGTCAAACTTTATTTTTTTTTTTTTACTTTAACATTGATGCCACCTATGGTGCTTGACCACTAAGTGGCACGATTGTCAATACAGTCTAATGTACCAAGATGGCGGTTTCCCCACTTCGTGTCTGTGGACGGAAGTGGAGCAAACCAGGACATGGAAGTGACAGGAGTCTTCCCAAGGCTCCCCCCTGCCATGTCCGGGGGACGGATCGCTGCAGCTATGCTGCGGCGGTGCCGTTCACCCTCAAGATCGGTTCGTGGCACCAATCTTAATTCATTCAGACGCTGCGGCCAATTTTGCCGCGGTGTCTGACGGGTTAAACAGCGCAGGCGGGCGAAGCTGCCTGTTCACGCTATAACGGCCGGGTGTTAGCGACGATTAGCCGCTAACACCGCGCGGCTGTGGGGGCGGGGGGGGGGGGGGTGTCGTGGAGCGATCTCCCTGCAAAGTCCCTTATGGACCCTGGGACGTACTCATATGTCCAGGGTCCTTAAGAGGTTAAAGAAAAAATATGCAAAAAAAACAAATATTGAAATTAATACTAACAGCCCAAACAGCAATTTTAGCCCTACTCCTGATACCCTATGGCTACGTTCACACGGCTTATTTTGGGACGCATTTCGCTACGTATTGAGAGTGTACAGCGCTCTAATGTGGACAAAATGCGCCCCAATCATTACGGTAATCCACAGTTCTCATAGAGAACTATGGACTATGCCTCCTCTCCCCGCGTATACAATACGATCGTATTGTAGGCGCGGGGAGATAATCGACATGTCATTTATTTACGACGCTTACGCGCCGCAAATAATGACAGTCTATGGGGCCGGTGGGCTTTCGGCCCCCCAGCATCACGGAAGTACACGCGATCGGCGCAAGCTCCCGAACACCCGCCGTAATTGCGAGCCGTACTGTATGCCCTGCAATTAGCCTTGTGAATATAGCCTAAACCTTCATATCACCTATATCTCAACATTCGTGATGGAAAGTGACACAATTGCAAAATTATTTTAGCGTCACTTTTGCTGTTAGAAAAAAAGTGAAAAACAGGCCTTTTTGTACTATTTTCCCTCATTTTCATTTAAAAAGAAGAAAGGAATTTAAAAATGACAAAAAATAAAGCCTCTTAGTAGAAACTTTTAGTCATCTGAACATTGAACAAGACTTACTAATGCTGCTATATGAACCAATGAATGGTCTTATATTGAAAAATAACATATATTTTGAAATATTTATAACAACAAAAAAAATGAATGATTTGTAAACTATGCTATTTGTTGCAAAAGTTTGTCAACGAAAGTTTTAATATACAAATGAAATACAAAGTTATATGTTTCATTATTTTTCAGCAACATACTAATTAAAAAGTGTTGCAAAAAATAAAGCCTTACATGTCAAAGTAGAAGGCAAAAAAATAGTAGATTAGCTAAGTGCAAGAAAGCGTTTGAAACCTGTGTGTAATACAGAATAGAAAAATGTGCCCGGTCTGGTAGGGAGGTAAACAGTCCGGTCAGGAACTGGTTAAATTGACAGTTACTATACCACATTCTATCAAAATTGTTTACCTAAAGAATTTGACCAGGGCCCCGTTATGAATAACTTGAAAGTCAAAGTTTGCAAAAAAGGGGGTTTGGAACCAAAAAAATGTTTTTTTGAGACTAAGGCCAGGTTCATATTTGATTGCAATTGGAAAATCCATCACAGGGAAAGGGAACTGATTTTTTTAAACCTCTTCCCCTACAACGGACATAGGGGGGTTACGTCCTATTTTTCAAAAGGGATCTATGGAGCGGGTTAACAGTGTTGCGGCAGGGCCTGGATTATTAAAACGATACCCGCCACAAATCGCAGAGTTTGGGAAAGTCATGCAGCGTCTGAATGAATGAGGAGTGGTGGTGACTAGTTTTGAGCGTTTTTTTATCAAAATTTCCGGGAATGCGAAAATTTTAAGGGTTTAAAAATTCTGAGCAATATTTTAAGATCGCCCCTTTTTGGGCGCTTCCTGAAATTTTTGGCGGCCAGAAAATTCAGATTACGAATAGAGCAGGGTGAAATGTGTGTGCGACGTCATGACGGGATGGTATGGTTGCGATTGGCTGCAAAACACACATAACCCCGTTTTACATAGAACAGCTTTTCCTGTTTCAGCCCAGTGTCTCTCACGTTTTTATAGGGATAGGCCCTTTCCTCTCCCTGGGGCCCAAACAGCTCAGAAAAATTTAGTCTTTTCTCACAAAAACCATCTACTTTTACCCTGTGACCTTTTCCCCAATTTAGTTAGATTGGGAATTTGAACTTTTTATTTTATTTTGGTTTAGAAAATTTTTTAAAGCAGCATCTCCCGCTGAAAAATTACGGAGGGGGAGCAGGGGGGGGGGCCCCCGCGGGCAAACACAGACAAGCCTTATCTAAAAAGCCCTGGATAAAGTTCCCCAAAGCCCTTATTTGTAGACATTGTAGGGGAAAATTTTTATTTTTAAACCCAGTTTGCTATTGAAAAAATTTCCCTGGATTTTTGGGCACCCCTGAACTTATATTGGTTACACATCATTTCTAGAAAACTGCAGATCTCTTTGTTGGGGTGCAAAAATCCATTTTATTATCATTTATACATTTAAAGATATGTGTTAAATTTTAATTTTCCCATTACACCTCTGACTTTTGATAAAACCCCCCCCTTGCTTTTTAAATTACAATCCAGCAATCTTGTAGTAAAGCACAGGTTGTTTGTTCCCAAAAAATACCGTGTATATACAAAACATAACATTTAGTTTTTTTGGGACTTTTCGCACCCAGCATTGTTCATTGACGCACCCGATCCACGAAAATTTCTTAAAACAGCAATTCAAATTAAATTTTAAAAAAAAACCAAACCCGGGGGAAAATTTGAAGGGGTTTTGCAAAAAAATTTTTAAAAAAAAGTGTATCATACAAAAACAAAACAGTTACTGTTTTTTGACTTTTCCCACACCCAGCATTGTTCTTGACGCGCACCCACGTAATTTTTAAAAAGAAATTTCTATATTCACCCCCGGGTAAATTTGAAAGGTAAAAAAATTTACGTTTTTTAAATCCCAAAAACATAACATTTTAGGGTTGTTTTTTTGACTTTTGCAAAACCCAGATTTTTCATTGACGCAGAAAATCACGTAAATTTTAAAAAAACAGCAATTCTATATTAACCACGGGTGAATTGAAAGGTGAAAAAAAATACGGTTGGATTTTTTTTTTTTAATCTTTAGGGAAAACATAACATTACTGTTTTTTAAACTTTTGCACACCCAGCATTTTTTTCATTGACCAGCATCCACGAAAATCTTAAAAAAAGCAATTCTATTTTCCCCACAGGGGGAATTGAAAGGTGCAAAAAATACCGTTTTATTTTTTCCAAAAACATAACATTTACGTTTTTTTTGGGATTTTTGGGCACACCCAGCATTGTTCATTGACGCAGAAATCCAGGAAAAATCTTAAACAGCAATTTATTTTTAAACCACAGGTAAATTAAAAGGGTGCAAAAAATTACCGTGTATCATCCCCGATAACATAACAGTTACGTGTTTTTTAAATTTTGGGAACACCCCAGCATTGTTCATTGACGAAAGCACCCACGAAAATTTTTAAAAACAGAAATTTCTATATTCCCCACAGGTAAAATTGAAAGGTGCAAAAAATACCGTGATTTTCCCAAAAACCATAACATTTAGTTTTTTTTTGACTTTTGCACACCAGCATTGTTCATTGACGCAATTACTTTAAAATTTTAAAAAACAGAAATTTTAATTCCCCCCAGGGAATTGAAAGGGGGAAAAAAATTACCGGAAAAACAAGGGAAAAACATAACAGTTACGTTTTTTTTGGCCCTTTTGCCACCCAGCATTTTTCCCTTTTGACGCAAAATCCAGGGAAAATTTTTAAAAAAAGCAAATTCTAATTCACCACAGGTGAATTGAAAGGTGAAAAAAATTACATTTTAAATTATCCCAAAAACATAACAGTTACGTTTTTTTTGACTTTTGCACCCCCCAGCTTTTTTCATTGACGAAAGCACCCCGGGTAAATCTTAAAACAGCAATTCAAATATTCCCACGGGTTTAAATTTGAAAGGTGAAAAAAAATAGGGTGTATCATACAAAAAAACATAATTTTTACGTGTTTTTTTGATTTTTGCACACCCAGCATTGTTAAATTGACGCAGACCACTAAATTTTAAAAACAGCAATTCATAAAAAACCACAGGTGAATTGGGGGGTGAAAAAAAAAAAATACCGTTTATTTTTTACCAAAACAAAAACAAAATACGTTTTTTTTTGGGACTTTTGCCCAGTCCAATTTTGTTGATAGACACCTTGCAAAAAATTTTTGAATCCAGAAATTTTTTTTTTGGGTTTAGAGGGTTTTGAGAAAGCTGTGATTTTGCTGTCTTTTAATAAGAGTTTTTCCCAAAAAAATTATTCCATCCCCTTCTCAAATTTTTATATTTCTAAACATGGAGCAAAATGCAGGGGGTTAAGTGAGAAAGGAGGGGGGTAGCAAATGGGGTAGAGGTCCCGAGAAAAGGGTGCCCTTCCAGGTGCTGGCGACAAAAAAGCATGCCAGCGGATCGTCAGTTGCGGGAAACCCGTCGGGCCCTTCAACGCGGGGTAAAGGGCCCCCTGTGAATCTAATTAACGAAAAATCTTTCCCCAATTTTGTCCTTCAGGGGTTTTAATCCCAACCTGATCGGGCAGTTTACCCCCCGTCCCCCGCGGGGGGGGGGGGGGGGGGGGGGGGGGGGGCACCCACAAATGTTTCATCTAAGCTTCTCAGCATCCGCCCAAACATGAAGCACCCCAAATGTCAACCTTTTACCCCCCAACTGTGGGATAAACCAAATTGCCCGGCGGACCTCTTTGAGGGAAAAAAATGGGGTTGGGGTCAGAAGGAATGTTAAAAGATCAGAGGATGTTTTAGTCTCTTTTGACCCCCATTACTGTTTCCATCAGAGGAGGGGGAAGGGAAAACCCGGTAAATTCGGCCCAAAAATCGGGGGTCCCCCGGGGCCCCGGGAAAACCCCCCCCCTTTGCAGTGCCCCTTGCTTGAACCCTGCAGTTTTGGAATGAGAAAGTCAGGGGGCCCAAAGGGTCCCCTGTGTTGATGATGATGATGTTTGACGACATTGCGGATCCATCCTGGTCTTTTCGCAGAATTTGCTTGGAGCGCTTAAATCAGTGGACGGGAGGAAGACGAGGGGGTTTGGGGTAAAATACGGGTCCCGCCACAAAAAGGGAGAGGGGGGGGTCGCAGAAGGGTTCCGCGGGAAAATGTTTTCCGCCCCCAACGTCCGAAAACCCCCCGCCCCCTCCCCTTATCCCCCGTCAAAAAGGTCCGGGACTCTCAACCCTGGGCCTTCTTTGCCCCAAGCCTTGTTTCACCCAGCGATGTCAATGCCGCCTTTCCCCGAAAAAAGAAAAAGTAGAGGCAAAAACCCTTAAAAGGGGTTTTAACCACCACCAACATGTCTGCCCACATGAAAGCAAAATGCTTTTATTTGAAAGGGGGGAACATTTGGGCCCAAAAAAAGGGGCCCCAAGACCGAGGGCGGGCCCCCAAAACCATTTTCACACCCTTTTGCCCTCCGCCTCCTCCCCCTTTTCCGCACCACCAAGCTTCCCCCCTTTCCCCATTTTCTCTCGGGTTTTTTTTGATAAAGGGATCACCCTCCGCTTCAGCCTCCCCCCGTCGCCCGAGTACCACCAGCACCACCTAGCCCATCCCCCCCCTTCCCCTTCCCGCCAGTTTGACGAACGCACGCCGTACAGGGGCCATCTACCCGCCACCCTTCTGTTTTCCCTTTTTTTGGGAGCAAAAAATATTTTAAACCCAAAAACCACTCAAACCCCAAAAAGCCTAAAATTCGGCATTCCCCCAGGTTTTTGGGCCCTTTGGGAAATGTTGTTTTTCCCGTTTGGGGGACACAGGGGGGTTCCGCCACGTCATGGCCCTCCCCTGCCCCCAAAAACCAAAATTCCGAGCAGGAAATTTCTTTGCCAGAAAAGCCTTTTCCCTGCCCTGGCCACCCCGTTTTAATTTTAAAATTTAAAAGCTCGTTGTCTGCATTGTAGGGGGAAAAAAATTCCACTAAACCACCGAAAACATGGATTTGTACGCCAGGGCCCAAGGGCCCGCTTTTTCTCTTTTGACAGCTCCCTGGGTGAGCTGGGTGGTTTGTTTGGGGGGGACTGGGGTTTCAGGCTGGGTGAAACGCTCTTCAAAGCTGCGGGGAATGGGTCAGGGTTTTTTCCCCCCAAGGTCCCCCTTGGGCATCACTGCCCAGAGACACCAGGCCGTGTTAAAATTAATCTCCCTTTGGAGACCGTCCACAAACAGGCAGGAGTTTTGGTGGAGGGCTCAAAAACGGAGACCGAGCGCTGGCTGGGGGGCCCAAAAACCCTTGTCCCAGGCAAGGTGAGTGTGCGAAAAAACGGGCCCGAAATCTTCTGGTCCCCCTTAAAGGGAACCCGGTATGTGGGCACACCCCTTTGGGCCTGGCACATGTCATGAACCTTGTCGCCCAAAAAATTTCAAAAGAGCCCCCGGGTTTTGGATTTGCCTGGGGAAAAAAGGCTCGAGGTCTGGGGTTCGCATTTCCCCGCCCGTTCGCCCCCTGCTTGTCCCGCCTGGCTGGGGTTTTGCAGCTTTCAGCTGGGCCTCCCCGCAACCGTTCATTTTTTTGCGTGGCAACACGCTGGAATTCCACCCTCCACATGTTTCCAGCGTTTGTGAAGCACGAAAAAGGCCATTACGCGGGTAGAAGTGACACATGGCTGCCCAAGCAGCGGGCGGACTCGGGGTGTTAAACCCAAACCGAGGTGGGGGGCAGGTAAAAGAGTTTCTGCACCATCCTTCCATTTTTTGAAAAACCCCCAAAAAAGGTCAGGGGAAACAATCCCCTTTTGTCGCAGGGAGCATTGTGGGGGATCTTAGTTCGGGACGATCTTTGGGAAACACTTTTAAAAACGGTCCCGCCTGGAAGGGGGAAAGGAGCGGACACAGAGCGGACACGGACCCTTTCTCCTTTAAAAACCCAAAAGGGGGGGGGGGGGCCCGACAGTTTCAACAATTTCATTGGTCTTCTTTTGAGTGGAGTGGTTCGGGGTCAGAGCTAGTGAAAAGGGTGGCGATCAGCCCCTCAGGGTGCATCATCCGGGAAAAGTCAGGGCTGTTTGAAGCTGTCCGGAGGCAAAGCGGAGGAGGAGGAGGAGGGGGGTATTCCTAGACACCGATTTTTCCGACGTCCCCCCCTTTGGAAAAGGTTGGGGGGCGAATTTGACGGAGAGGAAATGAGGAAGATATTTTGGGCTAGTGCCCCTCGACCAGGGGTTGGGAAATAAAAGGCCCCAAAATTCTCACATGAGTGCTTGGTGCTCCTTTTCCTCCAACATGATCCTCGCTTTAAGGCCACCCAAAATTTTGAACAACAGTTACTGGGGGGCCCAAACCCCCCTGGACCCCCGGGTAAAAAAAAAAAAACTCAGAACTTTTTCCACCCCACCCAAATAGAGGGGGTTAAAATGCGGGAAATGGGGACCTTGCGTTGATCAATTGGAGACATCTGTTGCGTCCCGCTTCCCCGTTCCCCAAATGTCACGGTGGAAAACATCAGCGACGTGGGCAGCAGTAGAGTGCCAAAGAGGGGTTTTTTGGCAGGGAGCCCGGCAAGGTGGCGAAGCCTAATTTGGGGGCCCCTGGCAATTCCCTTTTTTTACCCCCCTCCCCCAAACGCATGCAATGCCGGGCCCCACCCTCCAAAACACAAGATCGGGTTTAAAATCATGGTGCAAATACTATTGGGTTCCCCAACACCGTTGTTTTTTTTTATGTTTTTCCGGGCCAATAGACTTCTGGGGTATTTCCCAAAAAGGACCCAAAGGCCCCAGCTGGCTCGGGGGGGCCCCCATAGAGGGTTGTCCCCGCCCCCGCAGCCCGCGTCATAAACTGAGCGGACCTTCAGCACAGCCGGAGGAGTCATTACAGCAAACCATCCGACTTTCCACAGATAATGTGGATCGTTTGACTTTCATCAAGATGAAACAGGGAAAGGTTTTCTGATGGTTTTGGCCCCCCTTTCCCAGGTCACCGATTAGTTTTGGTTTTACTTCACATTTCCCCCTTTCCCAAAAAAGAAATTTGGGCCTCTTTAAAAAAATTATTTTTTTAAAAAAGATCATTTCTTGCTGCAATTTTTTTTCTAATTTCATAACAGTTAATTTTGCTGGTTTTGCTGTGAGGGGACTAAAAGACACCCAAATTTCATGGAAAAACCCTATTCCCTTTATTCCCCTTATCTTTAGTTTTTTTCATTGTTTAATGGTTTTTTGGGGGCATGTTGCCTCACAATTTTTAAAAAAGTGGGTGAGGGAATTTTATTTATTTAATTTTTTTTGGGGTTCCCTGTTGTGTGAGATCAGAAAAAATCATGGTCCTTTGGAAAAAGAAATGTGGCTTCTAAATGGCATTTCTCCTTTACAATTTTTAAAAAAGTGGTGAGAAGTCAATTTTTAAATTTTTTTTGGGGGCATGTTGGGTGTGGGGATACAGCAAAATCTGGTCCCCCTTGGAACAGAAATGTGGCTTCTAATGGCATTTTTCCTTTACAAATTTTTTTCAGTTTGGGTGAGGAAATCAAATTTTTAATTTTTTTGGGGCATGGGTTTCTGGGAGAACAGCAATAATCATGGTCCCCATGGGAAAAGAAATGTGGCTTTCTTTAAATGGGCCCTTTCTCCTTAAAATTTTTTAACAGTGGGCGGGAAATCATTTTTATAATTTTTTTGGGTCATACTGCTTTGAAATGCAGCAATTTCTTTCAGTCCTATTCAAAAAATGTTGTTTCTAAAAGGGCATTTGTTTCTTCAAAAATTGTCAAAAGTGGGGTCATGGGTCATGTTTTTTAAAATTTTTGGGGGGATTTTCTGTGCATGCAGCTATACACAGGGCCTATTCTAAAAAAAGTTTTTTCTAACAGACATTTTTTTTCCAAATGGCCCAAAAGTGGCTAAAAGGGGGATGGTCTGTCAGAAACAGGAAAAAGGTAGGACACTGTTAATGGGAAAATATTGCAAAAAAGACTTGTTTTTTTTCCAGATCTTTAACATAGCTATCAATCCCTTTATTGAGAAACCCATTTAATTTTCAAATTTTTAAAAAAAGAAAAAAAAAGAAGGTGGGGTTCTCCGATTTTTAAAAAATGTGTTTTTTTTAGAATTAAAGTACTAAAAAAAAATTAAAAAATTCCTTGAAAAAAAAATTTTACAAGGTTTGGGACAGGAAAAAATTGACCAAAGTGGTTATTTTAAGGACATGGAGTAGGAAACGGGGCAGAGAACAAAGTTCAGAGCCCTTTTTCCCCCAAGGGACGTTTAGTAAAATTTAGAAAAAGAAAGCCAAGATAAAGGGCACATGGGGGGTAACGGATGTTAACCAAAGTATCTCCAAGTGAAGCTCAATTGGTCCACACTCATACGGGGGGGCAAAACGTACCCAGGGATTGACGGTGTACTGAGGAAGGTGGGGTTCTCACACTTCCCCTTTCCCCACTTGCTATGGCCCCCCGGACAGGTATAGTCAATGTCCAGTGAAATAAAATGGTGGGTTTAAAGACTTTTTTTTTCCACACATTTTTAAATGTTTGGGGGGCATGCAGGTTTTTTTGGGTCATGCCCGTGGGGCCCCGGAAGGTTTTAGGGCAATGTCCAGTGAAACAAAAAGGGGGTTCAAAGAAATCCTTTTTCCGGCACTTTTTAAATGTGGGGGTCATGCAGGGGTTTTGGGGTCATGCTGTGGCCCCGGACAGGGATAGTCAATGTCCCGTGAAAAATAAAATGGTGGGGTTTAAAGGGCTCCTTTTTCCGGCACTTTTTTAAAACTGGGGGTTTTTTGCAGGGGTTTGGGGGGTATGCTGTGGGCCCCGGACAGGTTTGTCAATGTCCAGTGAAAATAAAATGGTGGTTGAAAAAACTCCTTTTCCGGACTTTTTAAATGTGGGGGGGCATGCAGGTTTGGGGCTCTTTCTGGGGGCCCAGGACAGGTATAGTCAATTTTTCCATGAAAAATAAAAAAGGTGGTTTAAAAAACTCCTTTTTCCGGGACTTTTTAAAACTGGGGGTCCCCGAAAGGGTTTTTGGGGTAAAGTGTGGCCCCGGACAGGGATAGGGCAATGTCCAGTGAAACTAAAAATGGTGGTTTTAAAAGGGCTCCTTTTTTTGGCATTTTTTAAAGTGGGGGTCATGCGGTTTGGGGGTCATGCTGTGGCCCCTGAAGGGATAGTCAAGCTAGTGAAAATAAAATTTGGGGGGTTGAAAGACTCCTTTTTTCCCGGGAAATTTTTTTAAAAAACTTGGGGGGGTTTTGCAGGTTTTTGGGGGTATGCTGTGGCCCTGGCCTGGTATTTTCAATGTCCAGTGAAACTAAAAGGGTGGTTTAAAGGACTCCTTTTTTTCCGGGACTTTTTAAAAGTGGGGGGTTTATGCAGGTTAGGGGCTCATGCGGGGGCCCAGGGAAAATATAGTTTAATGTCCAAGGGGAAAATAAAATGGTGGTTGAAAGAAATCCTTTTTTCCGGGACTTTTTTAAAACTGGGGTCCCTGCAGTTTGGGGGGTCATGCTGGGTTTTTCCCGGGGCAGGGATAATTTAATGTCCAGTTCAAGTAAGATGATGGGGTTTAAATCATTCTGCCTTCTGGCAATTTTTAAATTTTTGGGTGAAAGCAGGGTTTTAAAGGGGCATGCTGTGGTACAAGACGGGATAGGAATGGTGGTGTTTTTTTTTTCTGTGGCTTTTTAACCCAAGGGGTGTTGCCTAAGATTTAGCAGTTTCCATTTGACTGTGTGGATGTTTAATTTCCGCTTCTCCAGCCCCGTTTTTGGGGGTTAAAAAATGAAGGTGGGTTTTTTGCTCTCCCATTTCCTTTTAAAGGTCACGCTTATAATTTGACTGCTACTATCGAAAAACCTTATCGATGGGGGGGCCGAAATATGACTATCGCCCGGGTGTCCCATAGCCAACGTAATCGTCAAAACTACTTTTTGAACAAAAAATAAAGTGTTTTTTTTTTTTCGGGTTTTGGGGGGCAAAATCCTTTATCATGGGGGTTTTTGGGGCTAATAAAATTTTCTCCCCTTTTTGATGCAAAAAAATTTGTTTTTTTTTTAGGATTTTGAGCTACCAATTTTTTTCCCAAGGGTTTTTTTGCTAAAAAACCGTTTCTTATTTGGGTTTTTGGGATACAATCAGTTTTTTCTTGGATTTTGGGGGCTAAAAAACGTTAAAAATTACATATTTTGCGCTTTAAAAACCCTTTGCTTTAAAAGGGTTTTGGGCTTTTTAAAACCTTTTTTTTTAAGATTTTGTTGCTAAAAACCTCTCTCTACGGATTTTTGGGGCAAAAAATCCGTTTTTACTGTTTTTGGCACAAAAATCCGTTTCTCTACTGATTTTGGCGCTAAAATCCATTTATTTACATTTTTTGGCAATAAAATCCTTTTCTTTACGGATTTTGCAGCTAAAATCCTGTTCTTTATGGATTTTGGTGCTAGTAAAGTTCTCTGGCTTCTGACGCTAAAAATACTTTTTTTTACAGATTTTGGCACTAAAATCAGTTTTTTTTTTCGAAATTTGTTGCAAAATCCTTTTCTTTACGGATTTTGGCACAAAAATCAGTTTCTCTACTGATTTTGGCGCTAAAATACGTTTCTTTAGGGATTTTGGTGCTAAAATACGTTTCTTTAGGGATTTTGCCGCTAAAATAAGTTTCTTTACATATTTTGGCACTTTATTGCTCTCGCTATTGAGGCTAAAAATACTTTTTTTTAAGGATTTTGGTGCTAAAATCCTTTTCTTTACAGATTTTGGCGCTAAAAAACTTCTCTCTCTTTTGATGCCAAAAATCAGTTTTTCTTACGGATTTTAGCGCTAATCCTCTTTACATATTTTGTCGCTAGTAACGTTCTCTCGCTATTGTCGCTAAAAAAATATTTTTTTACAGATTTTGGTGCTAATATCCATTTTTATGGATTATGGCGCTAATAAAGTTCTCTTGCTTCTGACGTTAAAATACATTTTTTAAACGGATTTTGGCGCTAAAATACGTTTCTTTACGGATTTTGGTGCTAAAATATGTTTCTTTACAGGTTTTGGCACTACTAAAGTTTCTCGCTTTTGGCGCTAAAAAACAGTATTTTCTATGGATTTTAGTGCTATAATCCTTTTCTTTATGGATTTTGCAACAAAAATCCTTTTCTTTATGAATTTTGTCGCTAGTAAAGTTCTCTGGCTTCTGACACTAGAAATATGTTTTTTTAAGAACTTTGTTGCTAAAAAAAAAATTTCACGGATTGTGTTACTAAAATCCTTTTCTTTACGGATTTTTTCACTAAATCCGTTTCTTTACATATTTTGGCGCTTGTAACGTTCTCTCACTTTTGACGCTAAAAACATGTTTTTTTTACGGATTTTGGTGCTAAAATCCTTTTCTTTACAGATTTTGGCGCTGATAAAGTTATCTCGCTTCTGATGCTAAAAATCAGTTTTTTTATGGATTTTACAGCTAAAATCCTTTTCTTTACGGATTTTGCTGCTAGTAAAGTTCTTTGGCTTCTGATGCTAAAAATACAGTTTTTTACGGATTTTGGCTCTAAAATCAGTTTATTTACATATTTTAGTGCTAATAAAGGGTTCCTCGCTTATGATGCTAAAAAGAAGGGTTTTTTTTTACGGATTTTGGTGCTAAAATTCATTTTATTATGGATTTTGGCACTAATAAAATTCTCTCACTTCTGATGCTAAAAATAATTTTTTTACGGATTTGACGTACACTACTTCTCTAGATTGTGCCCAAAATCTGTTTCTGTATGGATTTTGGCACTACAATCCGTTTCTCTATGGATTTTGGTGCTAAAATACGTTGCATTACATATTTTGACGCTAAAATCCTTTGCTTTACGGATTTTGGTGCTCGAATTCTTTTCTTTTCGAATTTTGGCGTTAGTAAAGTTCTCTGGCTTCTGACGCTAAAAATACTTTTTTTTTACAGATTTTGGCGCTAGAATCCATTTTTTAACGGATATTGGCGCTAAAATATGTTTCTTTACATGTTTTGGTGCTAGTAACGTTCTCTCGCTTTTGACGTTAAAAACATGTTTGTTTTTTTTACGGATTTTGGTACTAAAATCCTTTTCTTTACAGATTTTGGCGCTGATAAAGTTATCTCGCTTCTAATGCTAAAAATCAGTTTTTTACGGATTTTACAGCTAAAATCCTTTTCTTTACGGATTTTGCCGCTAGTAAAGTTCTTTGGCTTCTGATGCTAAAAATACAGTTTTTTACGGATTTTGGCTCTAAAATCAGTTTATTTACATAATTTGGTGCTAATAACGTTCTCTCGCTTATGATGCTAAAAAGAAGGGTTTTTTTTTACGGATTTTGGTGCTAAGATCTATTTTTTTGTGGATTTTGGCGCTAATAAAGTTCTCTCGCTTCTGGCGTTAAAAATACTTTTTTTTTTTACGGATTTTGGCGCTAAAATATGTTTCTTTACATATTTTGGTGCTAGTAACATTCTCTCACTTTTTACGCTAAAAACATGTTTTTTTACGGATTTTGGTGCTAAAATCCTTTTCTTTACAGATTTTGGCACTGATAAAGTTATCTCGCTTCTGATGCTAAAAATCATTTTTTTACGGATTTTGCAGTTAAAATCCTTGCTTTACGGATTTTGCAGCTAAAATCCTTTTCTTTACGGATTTTGCCGCTAGTAAAGTTCTTTGGCTTCTGATGCTAAAAATACAGTTTTTTACGGATTTGGGCTCTAAAATCATTTTATTTACATATTTTGGTGCTAATAACGATCTCTTGCTTATGATGCTAAAAATAACGTTTTTTTTACGGATTTTGGTGGTAAAATCCATTTTATCATGAATCTTGGCGCTAATAAAGTTCTCTCACTTCTGATGCTAAAAATAAGTTTTTTTTACGGATTTTGACGCTACACTACTTTTCTCTAAGGATTGTGCCTCTAAAAGCGTTTCTTTATGGATTTTGGCACTACAATCCGTTTCTCTATGGATTTTGGTGCTAAAATACGTTACATTATATATTTTGATGCTAAAATCCTTTGCTTACGGTTTTTTGGTGAAAATCCTTTTTTTACAGATTTTTGTAAAACCCGTCTCTGGTTTTGCCGCAAAATCCATTTATGAGTTTGGCACAAAAACCGTTTTCTATGATTTTGGCGCTAAAATCCATTTATTTACTTTTTGGGGGCAAAAAAATCCTTTTTTTTATGGTTTTTGCAGCAAAAACCCCCTGTTCTTTATGGTTTTGGCGTGAAATTTTCTGGCTTCTGACGCAAAAAAAATATTTTTTTTTTACAGTTTTGGAAATTTTTGTTTTTCAAATTTTGTTGTAAAATCCTTTTCTTTTGGATTTTGGAAAAATCCGTTTCTTACTGTTTTGGGTAAAATCTTTTCTTTAGGGATTTTGGCGCAAAAAATAAGTTTCTTTAATATTTTGGACTTTATTGTTTGCTAGAGGTTTAAAAAATATTTTTTTAAGGTTTTGGTGCAAAAATCCTTTTCTTTCAGTTTTCGGGCTAAAAAACTTCTCTTTTTTGATGCTAAAAATCGTTTTTTTTAGGGATTTTAGCGCAAAAAAAAAAAAAAAACCTTTTCTTTACGGTTTTGAATAAATCCTTTCTTTACATTTTTGTCCTAGTAATTCTCTCGCTATTGACGCTAAAAAAATTTTTTTTTACAGTTTTTGGGGTGCTAAAATCCTTTTTAGGATTTGGCGTAAAAAATTTCTCTTGCTTCTGCGTTAAAAAAATTTTTTAAAAACGGATTTTGGCGCTAAATAGTTTTTTTACGGTTTTTGGTGCAAAAAATATTTTTCTTTAGGATTTTGGATAAATTCCTTTTTTTTACATTTTTGGAACTAATAAAGTTTTCCCCCTTTTGCGCAAAAAAAAAATTGTTTTTTCTATGGATTTTGCGCTAAAATCTTTTTTTATAGTTTTTTGCAACAAAAATCCTTTTCTTTATGGATTTTGGCGCTAGTAAAGTTCTCTGGCTTCTAACACTAGAAATGTTTTTTTAAGAACTTTGTTGCTAAAAAAAAAATTTTCAGGATTGTGTCTAAAACCCCTTTCTTTTGGATTTTTCAAAAAATCGTTTCTTTACATTTTTGGGCGCTTGTAATTTCTCCTTCTGAGAAAAAATAAGTTTTTTTTGGTTTTTGGTGTAAAAAAGTTTTCTCCCCTCTTCGCTAAAAAATTTTTTTTTTAATGTTTTGCGTGAATCTTTTTAAGGTTTTTGGCGCTAAAATATGTTTCTTTACATATTTGGTGCTGTAACATTCCTCACTTTTTACGTAAAAAAATGTTTTTTTTAGGATTTTGGTGCTAAATTCCCTTTTTTTAAAGATTTGGCATGATAAAGTTATCTCGTTTGATGCTAAAAATTTTTTTTTACGGTTTTACAGCTAAAACCCTTTTCTTTACGGTTTTTGCATGTAAAGTTTTTGGTTCTGATGCTAAAAAATCGTTTTTTTTGGTTTTTTGGCTCAAAAATCAGTTTTTTTTACATATTTTGGTGCAAATAACAGTGATGGCGATTACGTTGACTATCGTTGGGGTCGATAGTCGATATCGGAAATTTCAAGACGATTTCCGATAGTCGATAATAGTTATCCGTGACCTTTTAAAGTTATGGGAGAGCAACAACCCCTTATTCTTACACCCAAACAGGGTGGGGGAAGCGGGAAATTAAACCCAAAAAAGTCAAATGGAACGTGCACATCTTAGGAAACCATTAGGTTAAAAAAAGTACAGAAAAAAGTACAGCCCATTCTTTTCCCGTCTTGTCCCACAGCATCCCCCTTTAAACCTGCACCCCCAAAAATTAAAAAAAGTGAGAAGGGCGTATGATTTAAAAACCATCATTTTATTGAAGGGACATTGAATATCCCTGTCCTGGAACGGTTGACCCCCAAACCTGATGACCCCCGTTTAAAAAAAGTCCCCGGAAAAAAGGAGTTTTAAACACCCTTTTTAGTTTACTGGACTTTGACTATACCTGTCCCTGGGCACGCAGAGCCCAAACCCTGCGCCCCCCACTTTAAAAATTTGGGAAAAAAGGGTTTTAAACCCACCATTTTAGTTGAACTGGACATTGACTATTCCTGCCCTGTACCCGCTGACCCTAAACCAGTTTCCCCCATGATCACAAAGTGGCACTATGCTTTTTGTAAGTGACTGTCATTTAGTTTTTTTAGAAATGCATAAAAAATGATCAAAACGTGAAAAAAGGGCGGACTCCCCACTTAAGTCTCTCGATCACCTGTTCATTCCTGATTGTGGCAGTAGCCCCAAAGCGGGGTTTGGTCCGGTCAGGCCCTGGACAGTGCACAAACAGAAAAAATTAGGGGGCCGCGTAGGTGCAAAAAATCCAAGTGCTTTATTCCTTGTAAAAAAACATGCAAGGGTGACAGATATCCACCAACGCGTTTCGGCTGTTTCTTCGGCCTTGTAAAGGGGGGGGCCCGAAGAAACACCCCGAAAGGGTTTGGTGGATATTGTGTACCCTTACATGTTTTTGTAAAAGGGAAATAAAGCGCTTGGATTATTTGCCCTACTGGCCTTTAATTTCTTCAAATTTTTTTTGGTAATGACATTTTTTTTACAAATTTTTTTAGGGAATTTTTATTTTAGTTTTCATTATTATCATTTTGCTTTTTTTTAAGGGATAATACCTACACCCCCCCCTGAGTTTTTAAAGGTAATTTTTAAACGTGTAGAGTGTTAAATTCGTCAGCAACCCCAAAAGTAATAAAAATGTCAAATTCCCCAAAACACTTTTAGTTAGAGACTTTGCCCTCCGGCTTTGAGACTGTTTCGCCAATCAATTCAATGGTTTAATTTTTTCCCCAAACATTCTTGGTGATTTGGGACAGACTCCCCCGGGGGTCAAATGATGGACCCCTAGTGATAGCCCCCGAAAATTTTAAGCCTCAAATTTTGAAAATTTTGAGCCCCCGGAGCCCCTTTTTTACCTACTTAACCCACGAAAACACCTTTTCAAAAATTTATTTTTTTGAGAAATTTGAAGCTCTCCCGTTGCCCCCAAAGGTGATAGCCGTGCTGCCGTCAGCCACTGTTTTAAAAGGGGTCCAGCTACCCGAGCCGATTACAGTGGGTGCTGTGAAGCCGGTAGCGTCGTCATTATTAAACGGGGTCCGCTGAGGGTCAGACTTCGGGGTGCGGTGAGAGCCCAGGCTGGTCTGTAACTATTAAACCAGGTTCAGGCCAGGGCCGGAGTTACGGGGGGTGCTGTGAGAGCCCAGGGTGGGTCCCTCATTATTAACACGGTAAAAAAACCCCTTTTGAGCGCAACGAAAAGGTCGGCTGAAGCGAGGCGGAAACGGAAATGTGAGGTAAGACCTCAACCTTTTCAGTACCAGTCAAGACTGGGTAGCGTTGCCCCCCCGTATGGTGGGACCAAATTGAGTTTCCCTTTGGGAAAAATGGGGTTTTAAAGCTCTGTTCCCCCAGGTGCCCTTTTTTTTGGCTTTTTTTTCATTTTTTCAAAGTGTGTTTTTGTTCTTGTCCCTGCCATACTCCATGTCCTCTGTTAACCTACATTGTAAGTCTTCCCGACCTCCCCTTTTACAATTCGAGGATTTTTTTTTTCCGTATTTTTTAATGAAGTTTTTAGTAGTTTAATTCTAGAAAACACCTTTTTAAAATAGGATGGAATCCACCCTGTCTTTGTTTTTTTTTTTAATTGTATTTAAAAGGGGTTTTTCAAAAGGGATTTCTAGCTATGTTAAAGATCTTGCAAAAAAAATCTATATTCCTGTTTCTGACGCACCTACCCCTTTAGCCCCTTTTGCAATTTGAAAAACAAAGCTGTTAGAAAAAACATTTTTTCAAAAGGACCTTAGTCAGTGCAGCCAGCAAAAAGCCCCCCCAAAAATTTAAAAAATGACCCCTGAGCCACTTTTTACAATTTTTAAAAAACAAAAGTTGTTGAAAAAAAAATTTTTTTAAATGGACCTGTGTATAGTGCATGTCCCCGCAAAAAGCCCCAAAAAATTTTAAAAATGACCCTTGGCCCCTTTTTAATTGTGAAGAACAATGTTGTTAGAAAAAAAATTTTTAGGACCTGTAGTATTGTATTTTAAAGAGCTTGCCTAAAAAAATTATAAAAAAACATTTCCCCCCAGTTAAAATTTTGGGGAAAATGCCCCTCAAAAGCCACATTTTGTTCCCAAAGGGGCCCTGATTATTGCTGATCTCAGCAACTGCCCCCCCAAAAAAATTGACAATGCGGAAATTCTAAAAATAAAAATGGTAAAAATTGAATAAGGGGTTTTTATGAAAATTGCTGTCTTTTACAGTCTCCCCACAGCAAAAACCCGCAAAATTAATGTTGGGGAATGAGAATAAAAATTGCATCTTTAAAAAAAAAATTTTCAAGGGACCATTTCGTTTTAAGAGGGAAAGTGAGGGACGGAACTAATGGTTCGGCCCTTGGGGCCCCAAAATGATAGAGATCCCTGTGATTTTCTTGATGAAAAACAAAAATCCAATTATCTGTGGAAGGGATGATTTTTCTGAAGATCCCCAGATGTGTGGGGTTTGCTCGATTGAGTGGTGCGGAAGGGCAACACCTCTATGGCAGCGAGCTGGGCCTTTTCCATTTTGGAACCCGAAGTCTATTGGGTCCGGAAACTACAAAAAAATCGGGTTGAGAGCAGTTTCGTGCCCTGTTTAAGTGTCTTGTGTGTTGGATTGTGCCCCGCTTTCATCGTTGGTGAGGTGGGAAATAAAGATTGCCAGAGGTCACCTTGGTTTGCCACCCTTTCCCGCGCTGCCCCTAGGTATTGGCACTATGCTGTCCCTCGTATGTTTTTCCCCCGGACTTTGAGGAAAGTTAAGCAGCGCAACGAGTCTCCCGTTGATCAAACGCAAGGTCTCCATTTCTGGGGTTTTATCTCTATTTGGGTGGGGGAGGAAATGCTGGTTTTTTTTTGAGGGGATCCGGAGGGGGCCACCAGTAACTGTGTTATTTTGATGGTTAAAGCGAGGATTTTGGAGGAAAATGGGATCCAAACCCCTCATGTGAGAGAGAGTTTGATTTCCCAAGCCCCGGGTCGAAGGGCACTAGCAAACTGATCTTCTATTTCTCTCCACTCAAAATTTTCGCCACCCCTTTCCAAAGGGAGGGATGTCGGTAACGTCGGTGTCAGGAATACCTCCCCCTCCCCCTCCACTTCCCGGACAGCTTCAACAAAAGCCCTGCTTGCCCCAGATGTGCACCTGAGAGCTGGCGCCCCCTTGCATAGCACTGGACCCCCAAAAAATGCCAAAGAAAAACGATAAAAATGTGAAAAAAATGGGCTTTTGGATTCGGGGAGAAAGGTCCGTGTCCGCATCTGTGTCCCCCTCCCCCTCCGTCGTGGCGGGATGTTGTTTCGGGGTCCCAAAGATCGTTCCAGAACTAAGATCCCACAATGCTCTGCTGGGGAAAAGGGATTGTCGCATACCTTTTTGGGGGCTTCTTCAAAATGGAAGGATGGGCAGTGCTCTTTCACCTACCTCCCTCCGGGGGTAACCCCGGCTTGTCAGGCCAGTGTCATTGTACTGGAAAGGGATTGGCGTGCCCCAATCGTGGAGAGTGGAGGGGGGAAATTTCCGCGTGTTGCCACGTCAAAATGAGACGGTTGTGGGGAGGCGAGCTGACGCTGCAAGCGCAGGGGGATAAAGAGGGTGCGAAGGCGGAAAGGGCGAATAGACCCGAGCCTTCCTCAGCGGCAGTCCGACCGGGTAGCTCTTTAGTTTTTTCTGGACGACAAGGTTATGCATGTCCCGGGAAGGGATGTGCTCCAGCCTCCCGTCTTAAGGGCGGCAGCAGATTTCTCCTGTTATCGACACCACCTTGGGACAAGGTTTTGTCCCCCGCCAGCGCTGGTCTGTTGCGGGGCCCGTCCACAGTTGACCTGGGGGTTGGACGGTCCCCAAGCCCGTTAATTTCAACACGGCCTGGTTTCCTGGGCCGTGATCCCACCAGAGGCCCTTGGGGGAAAACCCCTCACCATTCTGCGGTTTTGAAGACGTGCGCCGGCCTGAGAGCTAGTCACCCCAGAGCATCACCCAGCACCAGCGCTGTCCAGAGATTGGGGCCTTTGGCATGCTTGTAGTATGTGTCGGCGGTAGAGGGATTTTTCCCGGACACAGTGCAGACAAGCGTTAAATTTTAGATGACCGTGGGGGCCCAGGGCAGGGACAGCTTTTCGGGCCAAAAAAATGCTGTCGGATCTGGTATTGGGGGGGGAAAGGGCCCCTGATGTGGCGGAACCCATCTGCGCCCCCAGACAAAAGGCAACTTTTCCAAGGCCAAAAAACCCTGGCAATGCCGACATTCAGGCTTTTGGCTTTGGGATGGTTTGGGTTAAGTGTTTCTTCTGCCCCAAACGGAAAACGAAGGTGGTGTGATGGCCGCGTTTAAGCGTGAGGTCGCAAACTCGGCAGGGAAAGGGGGTAGGATGGGTCTTGGTGGGGTGGTGGTACTGGGCGACGGTGGGGTGAAGGGAGGGGATCCTGATATGATTGAGAGACATGGGGAGTAGGAACGCTTGTTGGTGGCGGAGGAGGGGGGCGGGAGACAGGGGTGTGACAGTGGTTGGAAGCCGGCGTCGGTGTGGCCTTTTTGGCCCAAATGTTGCTCCAATTCTATGCATTTGCTGCATGTGACTAGGGCATGTTGGGGGTGGTTTTAAAAACCAAAAATTCTTGCCTTATGACGTTTTCGGCAAAAAGGGGGCATAGACTCGTGGGTGAATAGGGTTGCCAAAGAAAACCCCGGCTTTAGAGGTCCGGACTTTTTGCGGTGTAAGGAGGAGCGGGGTTTGGTGCCATGGTGGTGGAATTATATCAGGACTTTCGAGCCCCCTTTTTTGAGGCAGAACCGTATTGACACTACCCCGTTTTCCTCGTCCCGTGATGAGCGCTGCAAGCAAATTTGCTGAAAAGACCCGTTGGCGTAATGTCGTCTCATCATTCATCAAACCCGGGGCTTCGTTGTCACTTCGTCCGGAGGCGGGGGAAAAAAGAGGCACTCAAGGGATTGCCAAACCCCCCGGGTTTTTTTTTCCCATTTCTGGCTTCCTTTTTTCCCCTTTAGGATCAGTAAAATGGGGTAGGCGACAAAATCATCCTCTTTGGTCTTGTTTTTAAATGCCCTTTGACCCCCAAACCCCATTTTTTTCTTCAAAGAGGCTTCAGAAAAAGGATTTTCCACAGTGGGGGGTACCGAGGTGACATTTGGGGCTGCCTTCGCTTCATGTTGGACAGATGCTGATGATGCTGATGACGGACACTTTGTGGCCGGTGACTGGGAGGACGAAGGAGGTAAGACTGCTGGATGTAGGTTGCATTGACCACTGAAGAACAGATTGGCGACGCTGTTCATTACTGAGATTCACAGGGCCCCTGGACCCAGCAGATGACAGGCCTGACGGACCTGCAAACCGACGTTCCGCTGGCATGCGTGTTGTCGCAGCACGGGAAGGAGCACTTCTCTCGTACCTCTATCCATGTTCCTACCCCCTCTTTGCTCGCTTACCCTGAATTTCGCTCCATGTTCAGGAAAGATAAAAATTTGAGAAGGTATGGAAAGAGTATTGGAAACGTCTCTTATTAAAGAAGGCAAATCACAGTTATTCTCAAATTCCCTCAAATCAAAACAATTGCTGGATTCAAAATTTAAGTGCAAAGGTCCCTATATCAAAAAAAGCTTGACTGACCAAAAAGTGAAAAAAAACACGTATCTGAAATGTCTACGGATAATAAAGGTATTTTTGTGCACCTATCAATAACACTGTGGTGACTACAAAATTGCTTGGATTCAAATTTAAGTGCAACGGTACTCTATCAACGCATAGCTTGACAGACCAAAATGTGAAAAAAAACACCTATCTGAAATGTTTACTGATAATGAAGGGTATTTTTGGCTCCTATCAATACACCTGTGGTGACTACACAAAATTTTGCTGGATTCAAATTTAACTGCAATGTACCTTATCAACAAAGCTTGACTGACAAAAGTGAAAAACACGTATCTGGAAATGTATACGATAATAAAAGGTATTTTTTGGCACTATCAATACACCTGTGGTGACTACAAAATTGTGGATTCAAAATGAAGTGCAAGGAACCTCTTATCAACAAAGCTTGACTGACCAAAAGTGAAAAAAACACTATCTGAAATGTATACTGAATAATAAAAGTGGGAGTTTTTGCACCTACAAATGACCTGCAGTTACTAGAAAAAAGTTTGTATTCCTAATGTAAGTTCAGGCTGCCCAACATCCAAGTAATATTTCAACAGAAAACTGTTAATAATAAAGCTCTTTGCAATGCAATGTCTGCACTAAGTCTGGGTGCACAATATCCATTATACTTTAAAGAGCGTGTCTGTGTTCGCCCGCCCCCCCCCCCCCCCCGCTCCCCCTGTGACTTTACAGCGGTAGATGCTCCTGATCTACCTAAGTTCTAAGGTTCACAGCTAAAAGTATAGCTGTCTCTTTGAACAAATAGAATAATTTCGCTGAGCTGTTTGCACAGAGGCAGAGCGCACGTCCTACTCCTTTGAGATACTGACACACACTGATCATGAACAGGATGGGCTGTTCTATGCAAAACGAGGTCATGTGATTTTTTCCAGCCAATCGCAACCATACACATCACAGTCATGAAGTCACACACACAGCTCACCCTGCTCTATTCTCTAAGCTGATTTGCTGGCCGCCAAAATGACAGGAAGCGCCGAAAATGGCGCGATATTAATAGATTATGCACAGATTTTAACCTAAATTATCGCGTGATCTAAAAAATCCGATCAACATAAAAACCGTGCCGATTTCAACTTTGTCGATAATAATCGCTCAACACTACTAATAACGTTCTCTCGCTTATGATGCTAAAAAGAAGGGTTTTTTTACGGATTTTGGTGCTAAAATCCATTTTATTATGGATTTTGCCGCTAATAAAATTATCTCACCTCTGATGCTAAAAATACGTTTTTTTACGGATTTTGACGCTACACTACGTTTCTCTACGGATTGTGCGCTAAAAGCCGTTTCTTTATGGATTTTGGCACTACAATCAGTTTCTCTATGGATTTTGGTGCTAAAATACGTTACATTACATATTTTGACGCTAAAATCCTTTGCTTTACGGATTTTGGTGCTAAAATCCTTTTCTTTTCGGATTTTGGCGTAAGTAAAGTTCTCTGGCTTCTGACACTAAAAATTTTTTTTTTACGGATTTTGGTGCTAAAATCAATTTTTTTTTTACAGATTTTGTTGCTAAAATCCGTTTCTCTATGGATTTTGGCGCAAAAATCTGTCTCTACTGATTTTGGGACTAAAATCTGTTATGATTTTGGCACTAAAATCCGTTTCTCTAATGATTTTGTCGCTAAATTCCATTTCTTTACATTTTTTGGCACTGGTATTATTCTCTCGCTTATGACGCTAAAAAATATGTTTTTTTTTACATATTTTGGCTCTAAAATCCTTTTCTTTATGGATTTTGCAGCTAAAATCCTGTTCTTTATGGATTTTGGCGCTAGTAATGTTCTTTGGCTTCTGACGCTAAAAATACTTTTTTTTACAGATTTTGGCACTAAAATCAGTTTTCTTTACGGAATTTGTTGCTAAAATCCTTTTCTTTATGGATTTTGGCACAAAAATCCGTTTTTCTACTGATTTTGGTGCTAAAATACGTTTCTTTATGGATTTTGGTGCTAAAATACGTTTACATATTTTGGCACTTTTAATGTTCTCTCGCTTTTGATGCTAAAAATACGTTTTTTTCGGATTTTGGTGCTAAAATCCTTTTCTTTACAGATTTCTGCGCTTATAAACTTGTCTCTCTTTTGACGCTAAAAATCGCTAAAATCCTTTTCTTTACGGATTTTGCACCAAAAATCATTTTCTTTATGGATTTTGGCGCTATTAAAGTTCTCTGGCTTCTAACGTTAAAATACGTTTTTTTAAACGGTTTTCGTTGCTAAAATCCGGGTTTTTTTACGGATTTTGTTGCTAAAATCTTTTTCTTTACGGATTATGACACTAAATCCGTTTCTTTACATATTTTGGCGCTAGTAACGTTCTCTCGCTATTGAAGCTACAAATAAGTTTTTTACGGATTTTGGTGCTAAAATTCATTTTTTTATGGATTTTGGCGCTAGTAAAGTTCTCTTGCTTCTGACGTTAAAAATAAATTTTTAAACAGATTTTGGCACTACAATCCGTTTCTCTACGGATTTTGCCGCTAAAATACGTTTCTGTACAGATTTTGGCGCTACAATCCGTTTCTCTACTGTATGGATTTTGGCGCTAAAATACGTTTCATTACATATTTTGACGATAAAATCCTTTTCTTTACAGATTTTGGTGCTAGAATCCTTTTCTTTTTGGATTTTGGCGTTAGTAAAGTTCTCTGGCTTCTGACACTAAAAATAAGTTTTTTACGGATTTTGGTGCTAAAATCCGTTTTTTTTACAAAATGTGTTGCTAAAATCCGTTTCTCTACGGATTTTGGCACAAAAATCCGTCTCTACTGATTTTGGCACAAATATGCGTTTCTCTACTGATTTCTGATTACTGAAAATCCATTTCTTTACATTTTTTGGCGCTAGTAATATTCTCTCGCTTATTACGCTAAAAATATGTTTTTTTTTTACAGATGTTTCATTACATATTTTGACGATAAAATCCTTTCCTTTATGGATTTTGGTGCTAGAATCCGTTTCTTTTCGGATTTTGGCGTTCTCTGGCTTCTGACGCTAAAAATACTTTTTTTTTACAGCTTTTGGCGCTAAAATCTGTGGTTTTTTTTACGAAATTTGTTGCTAAAATCCTTTTCTTTATGGATTTTGGCACAAAAATCTGTTCCTCTACTGATTTTGGCGCTAAAATATGTATATTTCCGGATTTTGGCGCTAAAATACGTTTCATTACGGATTTTGGTGCTAAAATACAGTTCTTTACGGATTTTGGCGCTAAAATACGTTTCTTTACATATTTTGGTTCTTTTAATGTTCTCTCGCTTTTGATGCTAAAAAGACGTTTTGTTTACGGATTTTGGTGCTAGAATCCTTTTCTTTACAGATTTTGGCGCTAATAAACATCTCTCTCTTTTGAGATATATCTAAGATGACAGATACATATAGTACAGGTTAATGCATGTCAAACTGTTGCTGGAGTACATGCAGCCATATCCTGGGTACATGGAACACAAGTGATGTTTATAATAAAAAAATTGTCCAACAAAACGAAAAAAATGCAGCCCCACAGCAACGCAGATACACGTTGTCAAAAAAGAAAACCCATACATCCCCAACAAGGGAGCCCTGTAGAATTACTTTTAATTGCAGGTCATAGAGCGTATGGCTCATATAACACAACCGGAAGGGCTATGGTGTGCCCGCCCGTTTTTTGAATGGCTCAAGCAGCCTTAAATGTGACGGGAGCCGGATGTACTATAGCTGTCACCGGGGGTAACCCGGTCACGGCTTGCTCCGTCCTCCGTCACTTCCGCCTCATACGATATTATCTTTTTGAATCTCCACAGCTTTATTAAGCAACTCATATATAATAATTGAGTCAAGAACGCTTCCTTTTTCCTCTTCTGTTATTCCTCTGTAACTAATTAACAATGTACTTTGGTTTTTTTACTTTAATGGTTTTCATTGTATACTCACTCATACCATTGTGTCTTATACCTACTATCTGTGTCATATCGGGTCCATCCTGATTACTACCAGGAGGAGATCCCAAACAAGATCTATTTTTACATTCGGTTTTTTGCCCTTTTGGGTCGCGAGTTGAGATTTGTCATCGTGCCCCATCTGAATGGCCATTGTTCTTGTGCACATTGTATACTAAAGTACTGCGCCAAAAACCATCTTACTTGTCGTTCTTCCATTAAAAAAGTGGACGGAATTGGCTGTTCGGCATTCGGCAATTGGGGCGGAAGTGACGTTGGGGCGCGTATACCGGGGCGTCACACATACCAGCACTCAGGGCGGAAGTCACCCCCCATTTTTCCCCCCCAGAGGCGGAAGTGACGGAGGACGGAGCAAGGACGGGGAACCTTTTTAAACCAGGGTTTGACACCCAAATATTACACCCGGGTTTCCCGCCACTTTTTTAAGGGGCTGCTTGGAAATTCAACAAACGGGGGGCAAAAACCATAGCCCTTCCTTGTTTCTATATAAAGGCCATACGCTCAAATGCCCCTGCTTAAAAGAATCTACAACCCCTTTGGGTTGGTAAAACTGATTTTTTTTTTTTGAAAACTATATCTGCTTTGCTGGGGGGCCTGCTTTTTTTTTCCGTATAAAGGGGGAAGTGTTTGGACATTTTTTTTAATAAACACACTTTGTGTTCCATGAAACCCATGATATGGCTGCTTTGTACCCCCGAAACATTTTTGACATGCTTTAACCTGTACTAATGTATCTGCCCATTTTGATTATCTAATAGGGGTTCCCAGCATAAAAGGGGGGAATTTCATCTTTTTTTATCCCCCTTATTTTGAAAAAATTTGTTTCCTTTTTTTAGATCAATACATCACTTAAATTTGGGGTCCCTAAAAGAGCTGGGGTGGGCGAAACATGTTGGGACATTGATGATTACCACGGGGGGTTTAAGTTTTGGAGCCCAAATAGGGAAAATCCCCAACCATGTGGGGCCCCCTTGTCGGGGCGATGGCTTTTTAAAATTTTACCTGGGTGGAAAACCCCCATTGACCTTCAAGTTAGTAGTTATTATTTGCGCCATTTTTCTTTTGGCACTTATTGTTTTTTTTTGATTTATTTATTTAATCCCAAAAACCCATACTTTTTAAATTGTGAAGAAAAAATTTAAATTTTTTATATTGCCCCCAAAATTTTATCAACCCCCGGGTTCCCCCCATTTTTGGTTTTTTTTTTCAGGTGCGAGGGAGAAAATTAAACCTGAGTTAAAAAAATTTAATTTGGGGGAAAAGGTTTTTTCTTCCTCTTTTTTTTGATGCTAAAAATCATTTTTCTTCAGTTTTTTAAGCGGCAAAAACCCTTTTTTCTTTGGGGGATTTTGAAACCAAAAATCATTTTTTTTTAGGGTTTTTGGGGCGAATTAAAAGTTCCCCCTGGTTTTCAAACGTTAAAATACTTTTTTTTTTAAAAGAATTTTGTTGCTAAACCCTTTTTTTTAAAAGGTTTATGACTAGAGTTTGGGCAAATCGTTTCTAACAAAAGTGGAATTCGTTTAAAAAATTTCCGGAAAATTTTGGTTTAAAAAACGAATCGAACTTTGGGGAAACTTGGGGGGGGGTGAACGAATTTGGCTTTTGTTTGGGATAAAATGGCTGCGAGAAACATGGGGGCAAACAGGGGGCAAAACACTCGGGGGAGGAAAAGGGGCCCATAGCCTCCCATACATGTGCAGGGGTGAAGCCAATCAAAAAACCGGGCGGGTTTTCTTGACGCACCGCACTAAAAAAAGCCCGGGTGCGCGACCCCGGGGGAGCTAAACACTCCCCCCAAAACTGGCCATCGGGGAAGGGCCCCCGGCGGCTGATAGCTCTTACGGGAAGAATTAAATTTTTAAATTTTGGGGGGGGGGGGGGGAATTTCCCTTTTGGGGGGCCCTCACTTGTCTCAAAACCCTCTCTTTTAAATTTTTTTCTATTTCAAATTTTTTGGGGTACGGGATCTAAAATCCATTTGTGCGCCCAACTGCAGCTGCATATACATTCAATATCCAAGGGGGATTTTAAGCCATTTTCCTTTTTGAAAATCATTTAAAAAGAAACACTTTTTTTTACAATAAAAAAAAAATACCACTTAAATTTTTGGTTTGCTCAATTCTATTGCGAAATTTTAACACCGGGGGTTTAATTTAAGCGTTGTTTTTGGGTTGCCCCCCCCAAGAAACCGTTTTTTTTCAAACCCAAAAAAAAAAAATAAAATTTTTTCCTGTAGCCAAATTTTAAACAAGCAAAGGTTTAAATTTTAAAAACTGTATCTCTTTTTGGGGGCGAAGAAAACACGCAATTGTAAAAACGTACAAAGCTCCCTATTTTGTGGGGTTTTTAAATTTTTTGGCGCAATTTACTTTCCGGGGGTTTTAATTAAGTGTTTTTTTTTGCTGGGGGGCTAAACCCCCAAAAAAACCGTTTTTTTTCAAACCCAAAATATATAAATTTTTCCTGTACCCCTAATTCACAAGCAAGGGTTTTAATTACAACGTATCTCTTGTTGTGGGGGCGTAGAAAAACGCAATTGTAACACGCTACAAAGCTCTATTTTGGGGCGGCTAAATTCTTTGGCGCAATTTTTCATCCGGGGGTTTAAATTTTAAGCTTTGTTTTCTGGTGTGCTGAAAAAAAATAAACCGTTTTTTTAAAAGGGCCAAAAAATAAAACATTTTTCCTGTACCAAATTTCTTTGTCCAAAAGGTTTAAAATTTAACCTTTTTTGTGTTTTTACTTTTAATAAAAACAACAGTGTTTTTTTAAAACGACACTTTACAAGAAAATTTTTTTGCGGGCCTTTTTTGGGGAGCGAAATTTTAATATCCAAGGTTTCCCCCAAAGGCTTGTTACTGGGTTCTTTTGGAGTAAAAAAACGGGGTGTTTATTTATCATATACAGATATCATCATCAAACAGGTCTGAAACATTTTAGAACAAACAGTATGTCAGACAGAGAGGGGGCGCTCGGGCAACTGCAAAAGTGGAAAGGTGGCAAAAAACTTTCCCGGGAACACCCCCCCCAGGCGCAGCAAAAGAAAGGGGGGACTTTCCGAAACCCGGGGGTAAATTTCCGGTGGGGCCAAAACTCCCGCGGGTCATCTAGTGGCCTGTGTTTTTTTTCAAAAACCCAAGGGTTCTTGATTGGTTGACTGGGTCTCCCTTCCCCCAGATGACATCTGCAACCCCACCAAGAGTCCGGTGGGAAACCTCAACACAACCATTATTTTGGGCATGGCCCGGAGCGGGTCAGGGGCCCCACCTGTCCTCCCCCCCCTCCCCAACACCCGGGTTCCCCCCCAGCCAAGATCTACTAAGTGGTCGGGGCCCCAGCCCCAAACTATAAAAGTGGGGATGAACAATTTAAAGGGGGGGCCGGCCCAGCAGCTATTTGGGGCACAAAGAAATGGGGCCAAAAAGGGCCTGCTTTTTGCAGTAGGGGGCAAAGTATAAAGGGTGGAAGTGGCATGGAGGGATTTTGTGGGGGGGTTCAGCCTCGGAAAACCCAAGACCATATGGGGAACAGCATGGGGATAAAACGACAAATAGAGATTGTAGCCGACCGCACGTGGGGAGCCTTTTTGGGGCCAAGGGCTTCTTTTGATCGCAGAGAAGAGGGCGCCCAGCTTGCGCCCCAGCAGCAGCGCACCACAAGTGGGGGTCGTGGGCCTTTATTTCAGCAGGATAGCAGAGTGTAAAGGTCGGGAGCCAACCGCCAGGGGTAAAAAACCTTTTTCGCAGGCCCCAAAAAAAGAAACAGCACGGGGGCCCCCAGCGAGGCAGGGGCGGCAAAAATTTCACTCATCCCGGAGTTGGGGGTTAAAATCCGAAACTCGGCTGTGGCAGTTTTTTTGCTAAAAAACCGGAGGACCCCGAATTTTGGTTTAAAATGTAGAATCTGGGGGCAGAAAGTGAACGTGGCCAGGGAGCTAAAACTTTGGGCACCACGCCCGGGCGTCAACATATGCAGCGTCACCCCCCGGGGGGCCTGGGAGAACGGGGCCTCAAAAGTGGGCCCCATCCTGTCGCCGCGGGCAACAGCAGCAGAAAGCGCCCAGTGGCACCATGCCTTTGCAGCCAGTCAAGGCCCACCACCCTGCAAAAGGGGTGCTTTTTTCTCTTTGAAAACATCCCCCGGGTCCAGATCCTCCTCCCTCCCTCGCAATCATGGGGGCCAGCAGTCGTTCAGCGAGGCGATTGCAAAGAAAACAACAGTAGCTTCCAAACCCATGCAAAGGGTTCACCCCACCCCCCTTGACCGGCCCCTTTTCCCCAATTTTGTTGGTACTGCAGTCCCCCCCTTTTCCCAAAGGTGGACTCTGCACCTTTTCAGAGAACTAATGGCTGTGCCGACCCCCAAGTTTGGAAGTTCCAACCCGGGTAATTTTTTTTCCCAAAAAGGCAGTACCAGCACTTCATAAAATTTTAGAACAAAAAAGGGGGGTTTCCAGCCCCCTTGAGCTTTTCGGTTTTTTTCCAAGGTGCACGGCAGCGGGGACGTCTGGAGCTGAAAACTACGGTCAGGGGCCATACTTTCCCCCTTTAAAGGGCCCATTTGGGGTGAATGTGCTTCCAGCCCAGGCACAAAAAAACAACTTTACAGGAGATGCCCCCTTTCCCCCCTCCACGGGTTTTTCCCAAAATGGGTGCACCTTTCGCCAATGTCCGCCTCCCCCCTCCTCCACCCCCACCATATCTCACCTTTCCCCAAAATTTCGCTCCCTCAAACCCCATGTGTGGGGACAGCGTGTCACGCAGTTTCCCACACCTGGGTTGCCCCCGGGGAAACGAAAATCAAAACAGGGTAGGGGAAATTTCTCCGCGCCCTGCAGCAAGAAATCGGAAAATTTTGCTTTCTCCCCCGCGAAAATGCAAATCGGGAAAACCCAAAGGGGACGGGCAATGGGAAAGGGAAAATTGGGGTTTCCCCCCTGCACCGAGGAGGGGTGGCCCTGCGCCCTGCATGGGGCACGTGGGGGTTTAATCTGGTTGGAATAGGGTTTCCCAAGTCCCTTTCCCCCGATCTTCAGAACATTTTTGAAAATGGCCAGGAAAAAGTGCATTCACTTTTTTTCCCTTTTGTACAAAGCCAGGGAAAACCCTCCTCGAGTTTTCAGCGGCAGGGAAACCCCCCACCCCAACACATTCTGAAATGCGATTTTTCCCCCCCGCTGGAATTCCAGCCTCTGCAATTTTGGGCCGGGCTGTAAAGAACAGAGAAAAGGCCATTAACGATTTTTTATGATCCAGGGCAGACAAAGTCCCCCCCCTGTTTAACTTTATGTCACCAGTGGGAGCTCATGCCCTGAAAACCTGCCCTTTTTGGGGGCCCCTTCAGGAGGGAACATTTTTTGCATCGCCAGGGCTAAACGGGGTGAATAACATCATTCCACGCTTCATGTCCGGGAAAAGATGCCCGAAAAAATTTTGGGCCCGGGCAAAGGGGACTGGAGACGTGGGGACTACAAACTCGTGGCCCCATGACTCCCGGGGGGGACTGAAATGGAGGAGAGGAGGAGGACATTGGACAGAAGCATTGTCTGGTGAAATGAGTTTTATTTTCAACCCCGGGGGACAAAGAGGAGGGCAGGAAACAGCTGAGGAGGTGGATGGAGAAGAGGGAAACGAGGCAGATGACCCCCAAGCACCGGGGCAGTAAATAGTGGAAAAAGGGGCGGGAAAAACCCCCGGGGGTTTACTTGTCAGATGGCCCACAGCATCTTATTTGCCTGGCTTGGGACAGCCGAATGTCCCGGATCCGGGAGAGGGATGACTTCTGGCTCTCCCCCCCTATTGGAACCCCTCGCAAACCCGGGCCAAAATGGGGGCCTTTTTTTTTTTCCAGCTAATTTAGAAAGGGGAAAACAAAATCAAATACAAGGGAAATCCCCGTAATCAGTTTTGGGGCTGGGCCCAGTGCAGCATCCCTCCCCCTCTGACAGGTCTGACCCCGGGGGTTTTCCTTTAGCGCTCACGTACTACTGGCCCCGCGGCTGCGGGGGAAGGGGGGGGGTAGGGGCATTCCAGCTCCATCAGTAGTAACCTAAGTTGGAGTCACTGATGGGGGCAGCTTTCTTTACCCGCCTAGTGAGGAAGGGGGAAATCGCCACATCAGCAAAAGGGCCTGGGCGTCCCTGAACCAACAGGTTTTTGGGCCTACTTGGACACACCTCCAAACCCAGTTAAAGATCCGCTGGACAAAATGGGCAGCAAAATGGATTGGGGGCCGCAACTTTCCCCATTTTTTGTGGAGAAGCTGTCCTGCCCGCCATAAATGTGGCATCCCGAGCGGGGGTTTTATGCGGCGGGGCCATCGTTTCCCCAAGGGGAAAAAACCCCTTGTCCCCCGGGGAAAAGGGGGAACACTGAAACCTTTTTTTAAGATTAATCAGGCGTGGAAACGGCCAGGGTTTCCACACACCAATGCCTTAGGTTCAGTTCCCGGGTTCAAAAAACCCGCCTCACCACTATTCTGATGCCGCCACCCCCTGATGCCAAAACCCTCAGCTTTACAAAATTTTTTCCATCCTTTCCTACCACCATCTTTTCCGGACTGGGATGCCCCCCCACCTCAACACTCGTCATTGGCCCCTCTTGCCCTCATCTGCTGCTGCTTTGCTGTTGCCTGACATCCCCCACTGTGTCATTGTGCCACTGTCTGACCTCATGCTGTGCTGTGGCTGCTGCAATGTCCTCCACACTTGTCCCTTGTGCCCCCTTTCCTAACCTCATGCGCTGCCCCCCGTTTACCCCGCTCTCAGTCATTGTGCCCCCTCTGTGGGTTCCCCTGTTTTTCCACCTCCCCGGGAAGTCATTGTTCCACTGCCTGATCTCATTCTGGGTGCTGTCGTGACCTCCACACTGTATCATTTTTGCCACTCTGTGGCCAAAAACTGTTTTTTTGGCCGGCCCCCCATTTTTGTCATTGTGCCCCTGCCTGATCTCATACGCGCCATGCCGGGGACCCCCCACACTGTTGAAATTTGCCACCTGTGGGGCCAATGCTGTTTTGGGGCCGGGCCCGCAGAATGTCATTGTTGCCACTGGGCCGATCTCAAAACTTTCCCCCCGGCCCCGGGCCTCCACACTGTGGGGGATTGTGCCACCTTCTGTGGCCTAATACTGTTTTGCCGCCCCAGAATGTCCCCTTTTGGCCCCCTGGGCCCGATCTCATGCGCTTTCTGTCGTGGGCCTCCACACTGTATCATTTTGCCACTTTTGTTTGGGCCAATACCCGTTTTGCCGCCTCCAAATGTCCCTTGTGGGCCCCTGCCTTTTTTCATGCTACCTTTCTTCCCTGACCTCCCAAAACTGTATCATTGTCCCACTCTGTGGCCAAAATACTTTTTTCCCTTTCCCCCCAAAAAATGTCATTGTGCCACTGCCAAAACCTCATTCTCCCCGCCCCCCGGGTGCCCTCCGCTTTTCAGTCCATTGTGCCCCCTCTGGGGCTTCCCGTGTTTTTTTGGGGCCAAACCCAGAATGTCATTGGGGCCATTTGCCTGACCTCATCCCTGCGGGGCCCCGGCCGTCACCTCCCCCACTCTGCCCACAATGTTGCCCCCTTTTTGCCCCCTTAATTCCCCCAGGGAATTTTATAGTGAAGCGATTAAAAAGGGGCCGAAGTAAATCTGCGTGTCATACTAAAACACAACATTGTATGAAAAACCAAACCAATTTCCCCGCTTCTACATAAAAAAAAATTTTTTTTAAAAACGGATTTTTGGCGCTACAATCCGTTTTCTCTACCGGAAAATTTTGGGGGCAAAAATTTATTTTTCATTACATTTTTTTGGATGCTAAAACCCTTTTGGGTTTTTAAACGGTTTTTGGGTGCTAGAATCCTTTTCTTTACGATTTTGGCGCAAAAAACATCTCTCTTTTTTTTACGCAAAAAATTCAGTTTTTTCTTACAGATTTTACCCGTAAAACCCTTTTTTCTTTACGGTTTTTGGCAAGCAAAAATAATGTTTTTTAAAGGAAAATTTTGCCGCTTTTAAAGTTCTCTGGCTTCAAAACGCTAAAAATGGGGGGTTTTTTTTTAATTGGAAATTTGTTGCTAAAAATTTTTTTTAAAAAGGGTTTAATGACTAGATTTTTTGGTGAATTGATTCTAACGAAGGGGGAATTTCCCATTTAGAATTTCAGGAAAACTTGGGTTTCTAAACGAAGTCAAGTTGGGGTTTATTCGGGGGAAACGAAGCTGTTTTGTTTGGGGAAAAAATGGCTGCGAGCAAAATGGCGTTTACATGGCAAAGAATTTCGGGGGAGGAAGAAAGGCATAGCCAACATGAAAGTGCAAAAATAACCCCAATCAGAACCGGCGGGAATTCTGTGACGTCACCGCACTATATAACCCCGGGCCGCCAGGGCTCGCTTCCTCAAAAAATTCCCCCCTCACTGAAACCTGTCTAAAAAACTGCTCCTGCTGCCGCCACTGCGGGCTTGTGATATCCATCAAAAGAACCCCATTTTTAAAATACATAGTTTTTTTGGGGGGTGTCACAGCTTTTTTCCCTCAGAAAACTGTTTCTTTTAAATTTCAAATTTTCCTGATTTTTGGGGAAATTGGGAATTTAAGTCCAGTGTCCCCAATCACTTTCATATACATTTTAATGCCCATCTGCTCGGATCTTGACACGATTGAAAAACCAAGGGGAATCTAAGCCTTTTCCCCCGTTTTAATTTAGTTAAAAAAACGTTTTTTTCCCAAACCCAAAAACCACTTAATTTTTGGCTGGGTCATTTTTTTTCGCAATTTAAAATCCAGGGGGTTTAATTTAAATGTTGTTTTTGCTGTTTGGTCCCCAAAAGAAAAAGTTCCTTTTCAAACCGGGCCCAAAAAAAGAAATTTTTTGGGTGTAGCATAATTCCAAAAACCGAAAAATTTAATTTTCAAGTTTTTTTTTGTTGTTGTGTTTTCCCTAAAAAAACACAGCGTTTTTAAAACCCCTAACAAAGCTGGGAAATTTTTTGGCAGCATATTTCTTTTTTCACAAAAATTTTCATCCAAGGGTTTTAAAAAAGTATTTTTTTTGGGGTTTTTACTTATAAAAAAAAAATTTTCTTTTTCTCCGCCCCCAAAAAAAATTTTTTTCCTGTTTGCATAAATTTAAAAACCCAAGGTTTTAAAATTAAAACTTTTTTTTTTTTTTTTTTGGGGGGGGGGGGGGGGGTTTGGGGGGGGGGGGGGGGGGGTTTTTTTTTTTTTTTAAAATTTAGTAAAAAACACAGTGTTTTTAAAAAAGGGCAACCTTTTCAAGTAAGGTTTTTCCTGCCCATTTTTTGGGGCGCAATTTATATCCAAGGTTACCAAACCCTTTTATGGGTTTCATTTTTGGGGTCAAATGCAGGTGTGTAAATTTTTCATATAAAAGATATCTTTATTAAACAGAGTCTGTAAAATATTTTTAACAAAAAGTATGTCCCAAAAGAGAGGTGGCAGGCTCCCTTTACCTGCGAGTGGCATGGGGACAAACATTCCCCCGGAGCATGCTTTAGTCCCCAGCACCCGCAAGGGGACCTCGCCGCAGGGGTAAATTGGTGTGGGGCCCGAACTGCCGGGGTTTATCAAACGGCCGTGTGTTTTCAGCAACCCAATGGTTTTTGATTGGTTTACTAGGTCATCCCCAACCCCCCCCAACCCAAGCCAAAAGTCGGTGGGAACCACAAAAAACCAAAAACCCTTTTGTAGGCATGGGGCCCCGGGGGCGGGTCACCCGGGGCCCCACCTGCCTCAACCCGCCTCTGTCCCATTCCCGTTCTTTTCACCAGAGATCTACTAAGTGGTCCTTTTTCTCAGCGCCACTATAAAACGATGGGTGAAAAATTTTTTGTAGGGCAGTCCCGCACTACTTGGGGAGCAAAAAAAAAAAAAAAATGGGGGCCAATAACCCCTGCTTTTTGAAGTAGGCGGAAAAAAAAAGAAATGGAGAGTGGCATGGGAGGATATGTTGTGAGGGGTCAGCCTCTGCATACCAAGACCGGTGATGAGGACAGCAGTGACAATGAAACACAAATAGATGATGATGTAGCCGGCCGCACTTGGGAGCCGGGTGAAGCAAGGTCTTAATCATCGTCAGGAGAAGAGTGCGTCAGCTTACCCGTCAGGCAGCGGAGCAGCCAGCAAGTGGGTTGTGTGGCCGTGAGTCAGCAGGGTAGCAGCAGTGTGAGGTCGGGAGCCAAGCGGCCACGGGGTAGAAAACCTGCTTAGCAGGTTCAAGAAAGTAGCGGCACAGGGGCTCAGCGAAGCAGCGGCGATAGTAGTCACTCAATGTGGAGCGTTGGCGATAAAATCAGATACTCGGCGGTGTGGCAGTTCTTTGCTATGTAGAATCTGTGGGCAGAAAGTGAAGCGTGGCCAGGGAGCTAACGTTGGCACCACGGCACTGCGGCAACACATGCAGCGTCACCATCCGGTGGCCTGGGAGAAACGTGGCTCAGATGTGGTGGTCCATCCTGCCGCCGCAGCAACAGCAGCAGCAGTGCCCAGTGGCATGCATGCCATTGCAGCCAGTCAAGGCTCCACCACCTCTGCAGAAGGGAGCTGTATCTCTTTGCCATCATCTCCTGGTCCAGATGCTCCTCCTCCTCGCTTCTCATGGCGCCAGCAGGCGCTCAGCGAGGCAATTGCAAAGAGACAACAGTATGCGTCCAACCCTCCTAAGGTGCAGAAGCTGACCGTGCTAATGTCCAAGTTGTTGGTACTGCAGTCCCTCCCTTTCCGAATGGTGGACTCTGCACCATACAGATAACTAGTGGCTTGTGCCGAGCCAAGGTGGAGAGTTCCAAGCAATAATTTCTTTTCCAAAAAGGCAGTACCAGCACTTCATAAATATGTAGAACAGAAGGTGGGCCAGTCCTTGAGCTTATCGGTTTGTTCCAAGGTGCACGGCAGCGCGGACGTCAGGAGCTGTAACTACGGTCAAGGCCAGTACATGTCCTTTACGGCCCACTGGGTGAATGTGCTTCCGGCCCAGGCACACCAACAACTTGGACAGGAGACGCCGCTTTCTCCTCCACGTTGTCAAACTGCGGCTCTTGCGCCAATGTCTGCCTCCTCCTCATCCACCACCACCATCTCAGCCTCCAAAAGTACTGCTCCATCATACCACATGTGTAGGGCACAGCGGCGTAACGCAGTTCTACACCTGACTTGCCTCGGCGAACGAAGTCACACAGGGAAGGAACTGCTAAGCGTCATGCAGCAAGAAATCGATGTGTGGCTTTCTCCGCGCCAATTGCAAATCAGAACCATGGTGACGGACAATGGGAGGAACATGGTGTCCGCACTGCACCGAGGAGGGATGGTCCATGCACCCTGCATGGCGCACGTGTTCAATCTGGTTTTGAAAAGGTTCCTGAAGTCTTCCACCGATCTTCAGAAGATTCTGAAAATGGCCAGGAAACTGTGCATGCACTTCATCCATTCCTACAAAGCTAGGAACACCCTCCTCGAGTTGCAGCAGCAGAACGCCCTCCTCCAACACACTCTGATATGCGATGTTTCCACCCATTGGAATTCCAGCCTGCACATGTTGGACTGACTGTATGAACAGAGAAAGGCCATTAACGATTTTTTGATGATCCAGGCGGACAGGAGTACTCCTCTGTGTAACTTTGATGTCAGCCAGTGGCAGCTTATGCGTGACACCTTCAATTTGCTGAGGCCATTCGAGGAGGCGACGTTATTTGTCAGTCGCCAGGACTACGGGATGAATAACGTCATTCTACTGCTTCATGTCCTGGAACAGATGCTGAAAATTCTGTCTGGGCAGGGGACTGTAGACGTGGCGACTACATCTCGCGGCCACATGAGTCCGGTGGGGAATGAACTGAAGGAGGAGGAGGAGGACATTGGAGCAGAAACATTGTCTGGTGAAATTTGTGGATTTTCTACCCAGATGACAAGAGAGGAGGAGCAGGAGCAGCTGGAGGAGGTAGATGGAGATGAGGAAGAAGAGGCAGATGACCCGCAAGCACTGTGGCAATATACAATGGAGATGGAGGCAGGGAGCCCCTCGGAGTCACTTGTGCAGATGGCCCGCAGCATGCTGATTTGCCTGGCTAGTGACAGCCGAATAGTCACCATCCGGCAGAGGGATGACTTCTGGCTCTCCAACCTATTGCACCCTCACTACTGGTCCAAAACGGGAGCCTTTTTCCCAGCTGCTGAGAGGGAGGACAAACTCAAATACTATAGGGAAATCTTCCGTATTCAGTTGGCCGCTGCCTATGTGTGGCATCGGCCCTCCTCTGACCGGTCGGACCGGGGGGTTCTTAAGTGCCCACGTTCTCCTGCTGCGGCTGCTGGGGGCAGGTGGGGGGGTAGGAGCAGTACCAGCTCCATCAGCAGCAACCTAAGTCTGGAGTCACTGATGAGCAGCTTCCTTCACCCGCCTAGTGAGGAGGGCAGTCGCCAGTAGCAGTAGCAGCAGGACTGGAGCAGTCCCTGAACCAACAGGTGGTGGCCTACTTGGACAGGACTCTGCCACCCCAGTTAGAAGATCTGCTAGACTACTGGGCAGCCAAACTGGATGTGTGGCCACAACTTGCCGAATTTGCAGTGGAGAAGCTGTCCTGTCCGGCCAGTAGTGTGGCATCAGAGCGGGTGTTCAGTGCGGCGGGGGCCATCGTTACCCCAAGGAGAACCCGCTTGTCCATGGGAAATGTGGAACGAATGACCTTTGTCAAGATGAATCAGGCGTGGATCGGCCAGGATTTCCACACACCAATGCCTTAGGCGTCAGACTACATCAGCCATGACGCCTCACCCAAACTGTGAGAAATGAGTCTGGGTTCAAACTACCTGCCTCAGCCACTATTCTGATGCCACCACCTGCCTGATTCCACACATCTGCTAACAGTTTCTTCATCTGCCTACCACCATCTTTACCTCGGACTGGTAATGCCACCCACCTCCACACTCTGTCATTGTGCCACTCTATGACCTCAGGCTGCTGCTGCCGTTACCTCCACTCTCTTTCATTGTGACACTCTGTGGACTTCAACTGTTTTGCCACCTCCAGAATGTCATTGTGCCACTGCCTTACCTCATGCTGCTGCTGTGGCTACTGCCGTGACCTCCACACTCTGTCATTGTGCCACTCTCTGACCTCATGCTGCTGCTGCTGTTGATGCCGTCAACTCCACACTGTGTCATTGTGCCACTCTCTGACCTCATGCTGCTGCTGTGGCTGCTGCCGTGACCTCCACACTCTGTCATTGTGCCACTCTCTGACCTCATGCTGCAGCTGCTGTTGATGCCGTCAACTCCACACTGTGTCATTGTGCCACTCTCTGACCTCATGCTGCTGCTGCCGTCACCTCCACTCTCTGTCATTGTGCCAATCTGTGGCCTACTACTGTTTTGCCACCTCCAGAATGTCATTGTGCCACTGTCTGACCTCATGCTTCTGCTGTAGCTGCTGCCGTGCCCTCCACACTGTGTCATTGTGCCACTCTCTGACCTCATGCTGCTGCTGCTGTTGATGCCGTCAACTCCACACTTTGTCATTGCGCCACTCTCTGACCTCCTGCTGCTGCTGTGGCTGCTGCCGTGCCCTCCACACTGTGTCATTGTGCCACTCTCTGACCTAATGCTGCTGCTGCCGTCACTTCCACTCTCTGTCATTGTGCCACTCTGTGGCCTACTACTGTTTTGCCACCTCCGAAATGTCATTGTGCCACTGCCTGACCTCATGCTGCTGCTGCCGTCACCTCCACTCTCTGTAATTGTGCCACTCTGTGGCCTACTACTGTTTTGCCACCTCCAGAATGTCATTGTGCCACTGTCTGACCTCATGCTGCTGCTGTGGCTGCTGCCATGACCTCCACACTCTGTCATTGTGCCACTCTCTGACCTCATGCTGCTGCTGCTGTTGATGCCGTCAACTCCACACTGTGTCATTGTGCCACTCTCTGACCTCATGCTGCTGCTGTGGCTGCTGCCGTGCCCTCCACACTGTGTCATTGTGCCACTCTCTGACCTCATGCTGCTGCTGCCGTCACCTCCACTCTCTGTCATTGTGCCACTCTGTGGCCTACTACTGTTTTGCCACCTCCAGAATGTCATTGTGCCACTGTCTGACCTCATGCTGCTGCTGTGGCTGCTGCCGTGCCCTCCACACTGTGTCATTGTGCCACTCTCTGATCTCATGCTGCTGCTGCTGTTGATGCCGTTAACTCCACACTGTGTCATTGTGCCACTCTCTGACCTCATGCTGCTGCTGTGGCTGCTGCCGTGACCTCCACACTCTGTCATTGTGCCACTCTCTGACCTCATGCCGCTGCCATGACCTCCACACTGTGTCATTGTGCCACTCTGTGGCCTACTCCAGTTTTTGCCACCTCCACACTGTGTCATTGTGCCACTCTCTGACCTCATGCTGCTGTTGCTGTTGATGCCGTGACCTCCACACTGTGTCATTGTGCCACTCTCTGACCACATGCTGCTGCTGTGGCTGCTGCCGTGTCCTCCAAACTCTGTAATAGTGCCACTGTCTAACACTAGGCTGCTGATGTTACTGCTGCTGTGACCTACACACTCTGTCATTGTGCCACTGCCTGACCTCATGCTGCTGCTGTGGCTGCTGCCGTGACCTTCACAATCTGTCATTGTGCCACTCTGTGGCCTACTCCTGTTTTGCCACCTCCAGAATGTCATTGTGCCACCGTCTGACCTCATGCTTCCGCTGTGCCTGCTGCCGTAACCTCCACACTCCGTCATTGTGCCACTCTGTGGCCTACTCCTGTTTTTGCCACCTCCAGAATGTCATTGTGCCACTCTCTGACCTCATGCTGCTGTGGCTGCCGCCTTCACCTCCACACTCTGTCACTGATGTTGCCACCTGAGCCCTCAGCTTTTTTTTTTCCAACTGTCGCTGGCATGACTTTATCAGGCTACATTCCCACTTCAGTTTTTTGGTCAGTTTTGCCCTCTTAAATGCCCAGGAAATTTTATAGTGAAGAGATTCTAAGAGCGGCGGCAGTCATATGCGTGTCATACTAAAACACAACATTGTATGAAGACCAAACCAAGCTCCCTCTGCATATTTAAGCATGGCACACATCTACAGACCCTGTAGGCTGTAACGGTGGGTAGGTGGATTCCGCTGGACCACCACAGCGTAAGAGAGTTTAAGCCACGCCAGGGAGCGGAGTCTAAGTGTCCCCGGTTTTCACCAGAGCCCGCCGCCCCAAAGCGGGATGGACTTGCTGCGGCGTGAGGGCTACCAGGTCGCTACCCCTGATGTGACTTGCTTGAGATGGCGGACGAGTGCGGCGAGGTGCAGAGTCGGTAAATCAAGAATACGTGAGTCTTGGGCAGGCAGTAAGGTCAGGGCAGGCGGCAAGGTTCGGATCTTTTTATTTTTTTTTTTTTGGTGTCGAGAAACGTTAGCAAGAGGTGCTTCCGGTCACTGTAAGGCACGGAATACAATTCAGAAACGCTTTTCTCTAAGGCACGAGACAACATGATCGGCAGGGACTGATTGTGGAGGTGAACCATAAATAGGGGAAGCGACCGGCAATTAACCAATTACCAGGACGCGGGGGCCTTTAAAAATTTAAAAGAACTGATGCAGCAGAGCGAGACATAGGGGCGGGCAGCGCGCCCTCGCGGCAGATGGGCGCAGGACGTGGACCGGAGCGAGTGTCAGGTGAGTTACCCAGGAGCGGCGGGAACCAGCGCTCGACCCTCCCCGGCCAGCTGGCCGCACCCGGACCCCGGGCTTACACACCGGGGGGGGGGGGGGAGGGGGGCACGGCTGCGCCCGCTACAGAACCCCCCCACCCTTAGGTCTCCCCCTCTTCTTAGGCTGATGGAACCTCCAAATTAGATCTTTGTTGAGGATATTGGACTCCGGGTCCCAGGACCTTTCCTCGGGGCACAAAAGCCTCTCAATCCACCAGAAAAGAACCACTTTACCCTGAAATCTTCATATCCAGGAATTGTCCTTCACTTCAAAAACATCAGGAGACTTCTAGTACGGAGACGGAGCAGCGATCTTCTGGGAGAACGGTTCAAGACCAGAGCTTTAGGGAGGGAGACGTGAAATGCATTAGGAATCCGGAGAGATGGAAGTAGGCAGAGTTTATAGGACACCGGGTTCAGTTGTCACAGTACTCTGAAGGGTCCCAGAAACCGCGGACCCAAACTATAGCTGGGGATCTTGAGGCGTCGTATGTATCTGGAGGAGAAGCTATACTTTGTCCTCACTGGAGGACGTTGGGGAAGTTCTTCGCCTCCTCTTGTCAGCTTGGGTTCTTCATGCGGGCTGAAGCCTGTAGTTAAGGCATGTTGGGTTCTTGCCAAATGATCCCCCAACTATCCAGAACCTGGTTGTCTCCACGGCGTGAACCTCGGATGGCCGAAGGCCGAAGGGGGAGGGGGGGGCGCAGTGGAGATGACCAACCTAGACCACAAGGACGGTGATCGGCCAGTCGAGTCGGGAGTCCTATGGTTATAACGAGAACTCGGCCCACCGGAAGCAGTGCGGACCAGTTGTTACTTGGCGTACCGGACACAAAGTGTCGTAGATATACCCCCAAGCTTTGATTTACCCTTCCACTGCCCATAGTCTGGGAATGGTACGCAGATGAGAAATCTAGCTTGATTCTGTAAGCGGGAAAATGGGCACGCCAAAACTTAGAGACAAATTGGACGCTCAATCGCGAGACCGATGTGGGATGGTAAAACATGCAGGCGAAAGATGTGATGGAAGAAGTGGCCCGCCAACTGGGAAGCAGAAGGAAGACCAGGAAGCGGCACAAAGTGGGACATCTTTGGAAAATCGCGTCAGTGACCCACAAAGAAGACCGTGTTTTCCAGAGGAAGGAGGAAGGTCCGGTTGAAGTCCTTGGCCTAGGTGTGTACCATGGAGACTCCGTATACTGGCAGAGGGGACTAGAGGCCTGCGGTGGCCATGTGGCGAAGGGACCTTGTTTCGGCCACATGTTGGTGCAGGAGGAGAACGAAGTCCTTAAACATCTTGGAGCTGAGTTGGCCACAGTTGTTCGCGAGATAAGGGGCGTAGATTTCCCTATTTCCCGGGGTGGTCCGGCCCAGAAGTTTGAACTATGCCCCAATCCAGAATTCTCCTCTGAGGGCAGGACGCACGTAGGGTTTGTACCGGCGGGAACGCTGACGCGTGATCCACAGGGGCCACCTGAACCAGCCGTTCCAAGGACTGATGATGTGATGAGACTAGAGGCTCGTCCCCAGTAATGTCAGAAGCACAGGAGCAGGGCATCCGCCTTGACATTTTTCGGTCGGCGATCGGTCGGAAGTTGGATTTCAAAATTGCCGAAAAAAAAAGAGACCACCTGTGCCTGGCGGGCGATATAAGCGCTGGGCCGTCTGGACGGTATTGAGAGGTTACTTATGGTCTGGAGAAGACGTCAAATGCGATGTCGAAGCTCCCTTCCAACAGATGGTCGCCCTCTCCTCCAGGGGACAATTTTCATGGCCAACAGTTCCCGATCTTCCAAGGGCGTAATTTCGTTCTGCCGAGGGTGAGAAGGTTTTGGAAAAAAACCGCAATTGGGACCGTTTTGCTTTAGGACCCTTCTGGGTCAGGACCGCCCCGCTGACTCCCACAGAAGAGGCATCCCACCTCTTGGCTGAAGGGCGTATACGATACAGAACCAACCAGGTTAGTGTGCTGAGGAAAACGCTTGTCTTCAGTTGAGAGTAAGCTTCTGGCAAGAGGGTGGCCCAACATTTCGGATTATCGTTCTTCAGGGTGTGAGTTCATGATGTAAGATACCTGCGAAGGAGAAAGTGGGGAAATAAACTGCCGGTAGTAGTTGGCGCAATGCCAAGGGAGGTTGAATCGTTACGAAGACCTACAGGTCGTGGGCCATCTGCAGGATCGCGGAATGTTTAGCTGGGTCCATTCTGCAGACCTTGATCGGAGACTATGTACCCCAAGGAGAAAGGGAGGATGGCATTGGTGGATCCGAGCACTTCTCCAGCTTGGCGTTCAGTCGATTGTTCCGCAGACCTCGCAGAACCTGGCATACTCTGTACCCGATGGAGTCTGTTATGTCAGCGAGAAAAAAAATCTGAATATCCGTCAAGATAAACTTGACGCTAGGTGTTACAGCAAGTCCCGGAGTACGTCATTACGAATTCCTGAAATACTGGCTAGAGCGTTGCATAGCCCAAAATGGAATCACGAGGATAATCGAAAATGGACCGTCCCAGCCATGTTGACAGCCGTTTTCCCACTTTGTCCCCCTGACGTATCTGATGTGGTTATAGCACCGCAGTGTACCAAATTTAGTAAACACCTTGGCTCCCAAAGTTGATCATAAGAGCTCATGATATCAGGGGTAAAGCGGTAGCGAATCTTCTCCGTGATCTTGTTTAGCCCCCTGTAATCGATTTGCACAGGGCCGAAGAGACCATATTTTTTCTGGACAAAGAAGAAATCCGCACCAGCAGGAAGAGGAGGACTTGCGTTGAACCCTTCGAAAATTATCCTGTATGTAGGCGTCATCGGCCTGAGTCTCGGGCACAGTCAGAGGTAAGACCCTACCCCGTGGGGGACCTGGTTTCCGGCGAAGTAGGTAATGGGACAATCATGGATGACGATGTGGGGTGGTTAGCTTCTCAGCATGTTTCTCCGAGAATACATCCTCCAAAATCTTGGTTTCTCCAGCTTGGCAGACCTGAAGAGGCTTAGGTCGGCGGACGGACTGGGGAGAAGAGATGTACACCGGGCGTGGTGCCACCAAACAGAGGTCTGCGCACTCCGATCCCCAACGCAGGACTTCGCTGACTTCCAATCTCTAGCGAGGGGCGTGAACGTTGTCAGCCAGGGTCAGCCCCAAAACAGGATCGCCGAAGATCATGCCGCAAGGTCAGGATATGAAAGGAGATACTCTCTGTGTGTAGGGACCCCTACACGGAGTGGTAACAGGGGCCGGGTGATAAACTGAATGGAGTCATGAGAAGCTCCCCACTGACGGATGAGATATGCAACGTGTTTTCTCCTGGCGGATGACTGGCAAGCGCATAGCGAGACCACAGGGAGGCATGAATAAAGTCTGGAAGGAGGTGCCCGCGAAGAGATTGTCCTCAGCATCCGTCGTTACCTCAACTGGCACCATCAGTCGGGAGAGGAGGACTGAGCACTAGGGAAGGAAACCGCTCTACAGCTGAGGGACGCTGTCGCGGACAAACTCCTACGGAAATGGTCCGGAATGGCCACAGTAGAGGCAAAGTATCTCCATTACGGCGAGGCGGGGACAGCTCTGTTGACTTGACAAGTGTGCCGGTCAACCTGCATGGGTTATTTGGTGGAAAACTGTGGAGGAGGGCATCGGAGGACCTAGGAACAGGGGGCCAGAAGACGGGGTAGACGGCGGGGTTGCACTGAATTCACACTCCTGGCTGGCACAGGCTCCTGCTGTTCTCTTCAAAAACGCACGTCTATGCGATGTAGCCAGGATGGATAGCGAGCGTTCACTCAAAGAAGACGGGAGGTTCTCTTGCTGACAAGTGCGTCCTTTACTATGCTTGACAGAACACTTTTTTGGAATGTGGCGCAGAGAGCGGCGTCATTCCACGAAAGCTCGGAGGTTAGGGTGCGGAATTGGACCGCATAATCTCCTACAGAGGAGTCCCCTTGACGTAGGTTCAATAGCGCCGTCTCCGCAGAAGACGCACGCGCAGGCTCCTCGAAAACGCTGCGGAATTCCGTGAGGAAGGCCTGTCAGTCTGCGGTCACAGGATCATTCCGGTCCCAAAGAGGGGTCGCCCAGGCCAGGGCCTTCCCGGATAGCAGGCTCACCACGAACGCCACCTTCGACCTTTCGGTAGGAAACTGGTCGGCCATCAGCTCCACGTGCATGGAGCACTGCATAATAAACCCTCTGCAAAGCTTCGAGTCCCCATCGAACTTGGAAGGTAGAGGAAGGCAAAGCTTCGGGCCCACGGTTGCCAGCGGGACGGCTGGGATCGTAGGAATCGCTGGCGAAGAGGCAGGTTGTGGCTGCTGGGACGCCAGGAGTTGATGCATCATGGCGGACAGCTGACCCAGTTGCTGTGCTTGTTGCGCGATCTGCTGCGATTGTTGGGCGACAATGTTCGTGAGATCCGCAAGACTTGGCAAGGGCACCTTGGCGGGATCCATGGCTGGATCTAACTGTAACGGCTGGGTAGTGGATCTGCTGGACCACCGCAAGTGATGATAGTTAAGCCACGCCAGGGAGCGGAGTCTAAGTAGCCCCCGGTATTCACCAGAGCCCGCCGCAAAGCGGGATGGACGTGAGGCTACCAGGTCGCTACCCCTGACGTGACTTGCTTGCGATGGCGGCCGAGGTGCGGCGAGGTGCAGAGTCATAAACCAAGAATCGTAGTCGTGGGCAGGCAGTAAGGTCAGGGCTGGCGGCAGAGGTTCGTGGTCGTGGACGGGCAGGAAGGTCAGGGCAGGCGGCACAGGTTCGGAGTCGAGAAATGTAGCAAGAGGTCTGGTACACGGTAAGGCAGGAATACACTTCAGAAATGCTTTCTCTAAGGCACGAGGCAACATAGATCCGGCAGGGACTGATTGTGGAGTGAACCCATAAATAGGGGAAGCGCCCGGCAATTAACCAATTACCGGGAAGCTGGCCCTTTAAATTTACAAGAACGAGCACGCGCACGCCATAGGGGACGGGCACGCGCGCCTCGGCTGGCAGAGGGCGTGGACGTGACCGGAGCGAGGTCAGGTGAGTACCCAGGAGCGGCGGAACCAGCGGCGCCACCCGACCCCGGCATACACCCGGAGGGCCGAGAAGCGGGACCGCCCGCTACAGTACCCCCCCTTAGGTCTCCCCCCTCTTCTTAGGCTGCAGGAACCTCCGAATTAGATCTTTGTTCAGGATATTGGACTCCGGTTCCCAGGACCTTTCCTCGGGGCTCTATGCAGCCTGGAAATAGCTGTTTTTTAATGCGATTCGTCCTGAAGCAATTCGTACCGAAACAAATTTTGTCAGAAAATTCGGCGAAGTCACAGAATAGAATTTTTGAGAAATTCGCCCATCTCTAACTTATGACACTAAATCCGTTTCTTTACATATTTTGGCGCTAGTAACATTCTCTCGCTATTGACGCAAAAAATAAGTTTTTTACGGATTTTAGCGCTACAATCCGTTTCTCTACGGATTTTGGTGCTAAAATACGTTACATTACATATTTTGATGCTAAAATCCTTTGCCTTACGGATTTTGGTGCTAGAATCCTTTTCTTTTTGGATTTTGGCGTTAGTAAAGTTCTCTGGCATCTGACAATAAAAATAAGATTTTTACGAATTTTGTTGCTAAAATCCGTTTTTTTACAGATTTTGTTGCTAAAATCCGTTTCTTTACGGATTTTGGCACAAAAATCCGTCTCTACTTATTTTGGCACAAAAATCCGCTTCTCTACTGATTTTGTCACTAAAATCTATTTCTTTACATTTTTTGGCACTAGTAATATTCTCTCGCTTATGACGCTAAAAATATGTTTTTTTACATATCCAAAAGGAAGAGAAGTAGCAGCACTCACCAGTTCCTTCTTTTCATATATTTTTATTTAATCCATTTCACCGGGAAAACGATCATACAGGCTTGGAGAGACACCCACACATCCTACAGCTGTTTCACGTCATCCGACGCTTTCTCAAGGCATACAGAGGGCATGCGCAAACCACATTTAAACCCCCCACTGTCGATTAACCTGACATCATATCCGGAACAAACATACACCAATATATACACACATATTATAACAAGTCATAATAAAATCATTACACATTAACAGAACTTTACAAAAACGGAGAAAGATCGTTCCTATCATTAAGCCCTAATGGACCCAGAGCCTCAGTACGTAATATCCATCTTGATTCTAGTTGTAACAGTAACGTATGTTTATCACTATTACCTGAAACAGAAGTCACCCTTTGAAGACCTGCAAACGAAACCTGTGTTGTGTCACTATTATGTACCAATCGCATATGTGCAATAAAACGTGGTGATCCTTTACCAGTTTTTATAGAATACAGGTGTTCCCTAATTCTGTTGAATAGAGGACGTATAGTTCTACCTATAGAATAGCAACCACAACTGCACCATAATGCATAGACTACAAAGTCTGATCTGCACGTGATAAAATCTTTTACCAAACGCCATACTTGACCTAGTTGTAGGGGAGATTCAGTTTTCATTAATTTACAAAAGGAACATTTGCCACATTTATAATTACCATCAGGAATTTAACTCTTTAACCAATTATTCCCAAGATTCTCCACAAATTTACTCCTAATTAATTCATCCCTAATGTTTCTACAGCGTCTGAACGAAACAATTGGGGGTAAGGATGCTTTCTCCTGTAGGTCACTATCCAATTCAATAAGTGACCAGTGCTTCCTAATGATTGTTCGTATATAATCTGACATATCACTATATTGAAATGATAACACAAATCGGTCCATACTCCTTTTCTCTCGTCTTCTATATAGGGACGTACGTCTATCACAATTTAGTGCCTTAGAAAATGCTTCTGAAATATCTTGATCACTATATCCACGTTACCTTAATCTATTCATTAATTCCATAGATTGAATCAAAAAGTCACTATACTCCACATTGTTGCATCTTAATCTCAAGAACTGACCAAACGGGAGTGATCTCTTTACATGTTCAGGATGAAAACTATCCCTATGTAATAATGTATTAGTGGAACTTGGTTTTCTATAGCCTCGAGAAATTAAGCTATCATCCCTTATCTGTATTTCAAGATCTAAGAACTCCACTTTCTCACCACCTAACACTGCTGTAAATTCCATATTTATGGTGTTAATATTAATGTATTCCACAAATTCCTTAAACTGTTCATCTGTTCCCAACCAAACTAACAGAATATCGTCTATAAAACGTGACCATCGTATGATATATTTCAAAAACAGATTTTCTATACTGTAAATATACTTCTCCTCCCAGTAAGCCAAAAACAGATTTGCAAACACCGGGGCCACCGGCATCCCCATGGCCATTCCTGTACATTGTAAGTACCACTTATTATTGAAACAAAATGCATTGTGAGTCAAAACGTAACGTAACAGCTCCCCAATATATTGTATATACCTACTCTCTCTATCAGTTCTTAACAAAAACACAAGCATTGCTTTTATGCCTTCTTCGTGTTGTATCCGGGTATACAGACTTACGACATCAATTGTCGCGAGACGATACCCTGGACATACTGGTAAACTATCCAATGTTTGTAAAACTGATTTGGTATCCAATATATATGAAGGGACTATTTTCAAAAGTGGTCTCAATAACCAATCCAAGTATTGAGATAAAGGCTCCGTAACAGAGCCTATACCTGCAACAACTGGGCGTCCCGGGGGATCTTTTATGAACATTATCAGAAAAAGAGCTCAAACCTCAACAATAAAAAATGAATAAAAAAAATCACTTTCCAAAAATCAAGTACGGCGATACATCAGGAATTAGGATATTGGAAATTGCCGGGAAATACAGTAATTCAAATTCTGAAAGCTATTCTCATTGGTCGGCATAAACCAGCCAATCAGAATGGGAGCGACAGTGAACCATTAAAACTTATGGAGAAGTTTGGACCAATCAAAATCAAAGGCGGGACAGTTCAAAATACAGTAAAAATACAGAAAAGAGCTGATTGGTTGAACTAGCGGGGGCTTGGCTATCTCGGCCAATCAGAATAGGAGCGACAGAGACCCATTATAACCTATGGAGAAGTTAGAACCAATCAAAATCAAAGGCGGGACAGTTCAAAATACAGTAAAAAGGCAGAAAAGAGCTGATTGGTTGAGCTAGCGGGGGCTTGGGTATCCCAGCCAATCAGAGCGCGAGCTACTTCCCCCATTGTAGTCTATGGAGATCGGCGCAATGCAATCTCGGCGCTCAGCGCTGTGCGGCATGGAGTGTAATGAAAAAAAAAAACATTTTTATTAAGTGTAAAACATTATCAGATAAAGAGCTGAAACCTTCTCTAAAAATAAATCAGTTAAATCCCGAACAACGCATTTGTCGCCGAGACCAGCGCTACATACGGAATTGCAATAGAGAGAATCGCCGGGAAATACAGTAATTCAAATTGTTTAAGCTCTTCTCATTGGTCGGCATAAACCAGCCAATCAGAATAGGAGCGACAGGGACCCATTAGATCCTATGGAGAAATATTGACCAATCAAAATCCAAGGCGGGACAGTTCAAAATATAGTAAAAAGGGAGAAAAGAGCTGATTGGTTGAGCTAGCGGGGGCTTGGCTATCCCGGCCAATCAGAGCGCGAGCTACTTTCTCATAGAGTTCTATGGGGAAAAGAAATGCAGAGCGAGCTCTGTTTGTGATTGGCTAATTTAAAAGAGGCGCGGTTATTTGGACCAATGGGAGAGCGAGCGACGCTCTTATGGGTTTTCTAATGCAATCTGGATTAAAACTGTACATGGCCGAAATCAAATGATAAGACTCCCGAAGTTGTACCGATCTGTATATAAAATGATCAATAATATGGGGGTAAAGAAAAAAAAAAATATTTCAATAAAATCAGGTTTATTTCTTTATTTTCGTTAGCCAAGGATCAATAGTATAGGTGTAACAAAAATAAAGAAATAAACATGATTTTATTGAATTAATATTTTTGTTTTATTTACCCCAATATTATTGATCATTTTATATACAGATCGGTACAACTTCTGGAGTCTTATAGTTTGATTTCGGGCACCTACAGTTTTATTACAGATTGCATTAGAAAACCCATAAGAGCGTCGTTCGCTCTCCCACTGGTCCAAATAGCTGTGCCTCTTTTAAATTAGCCAATCACAAATGGAGCTCGCTCTACATTTCTTTTCCCCATAGAACTCTATGAGAAAGTAGCTCGTGCTCTGATTGGCCGGAATAGCCAAGCCCCCGCTAGTTCAACCAATCAGCTCTTTTCTGCCTTTTTACAGTATTTTCAACTATCCCGCCTTTGAATTTGATTGGTCCATACTTCTCCATAGTTTATAATGGGTCCCTGTCGCTCCTATTCTGATTGGTTAATACTCCTTCATAGGTTAGAATGGGCCACTGTCGCTCCTATTCTGATTGGCTGGTTTATGCAGACCAATGAGAAGAGCTTAAACAATTTGAATTACTGTATTTCGTGGCAATTCACTATATTGCAATTCCTTATGTAGCGTCGGTCTCGGCGACAAATGCGTTGTTCGGGATTTAACTGATTTATTTTTAGAGAAGGTTTCAGTGCTTTATCTGATAATGTTTTACAGTTAATAAAAATGATTTTGTCTATTATACTCCATGCCACACGGCGCTGAACGCCGAGATCCCATTGCGCCGATCTCTCCATAGACTACAATGGGAGAAGTAGCTCACGCTCTGATTGGCTGGGATAGCCAAGCCCCCGCTAGCTCAACCAATCAGCTCTTTTCTGCATTTTTACTGTATTTTGAACTGTCCCGCCTTTGATTTTGATTGGTGGAAACTTCTCCATAGGTTATAATGGTTCTCTGTCGCTCCTATTCTGATTGGCCGAGATAGCCAAGCCCCCGCTAGCTCAACCAATCAGCTCTTTTCTGTATTTGTACTGTATTTTGAACTGTCCTGCCTTTGATTTTGATTGGTCCAAACTTCTCCATAGGTTATAATGGGTCTCTGTCGCTCCTATTCTGATTGGCCAATATAGCCAAGCCCCCACTAGCTCAACCAATCAGCTCTTTTCTGTATTTTTACTGTATTTTGAACTATCCAGCCTTTGATTTTGATTGGTCTAAACTTCTCCATAGGTTTTAATGGTTCACTGTCGCTCCTATTCTGATTGGCTGGTTTATGCCGACTAATGAGAATAGCTTTCATAATTTGAATTACTGTATTTCCCGGCAATTTCCAATATCCTAATTTTTGATGTAGCGCCGTTCTTGATTTTTGGAAAGTTATTTATATTTATTTATTTTTTATTAGGTTTGAGCTCTTTTTCTGATAATGTTTTACGCCTTTATAAGGGCGATTTTTTGGTAATCATACTCCATGCCGCACGGAGTTGAGAGCCGAGATTTCTCTTGCGATCTTCTTCTTTGTTTCCCCTCATGTTCCGTTCTCGCTTCACTTCGCCTCAGCCGGATCATTTAGACCAGAATCAACCAGGTCTGCCTGTCGGAGCTGGCGAGCGCTGCAATGCGCCGCACTTTGCCGACTCGCGATCGTACATGCCTCAGAGTTTTCGAGCGCGCCGCGTCCCGCCCCGGAAAGCCCACACCGCGCCCACACCGCGGCCATTGCCCGCCCCTTCATGCGGGCGCAGCTGAAAGTGGCGAACGCTGTGCCTAACACCGCATCCCTGCGTCCGACAGGTGATTCGAGCCGGTGAGGCGCAGGTTTCGCAAAAAAACAGGTGAAAAGCCCGTTCATACATGTCGCCCTAAAAACCTTTGCTTTATGGACTTTGGTGCTAGAATCCTTTTCTTTTCGGATTTTGGCGTTAGTAGAGTTCTCTGGCTTCTGACACTAAAAATACGTTTTTTAAAGGATTTTGGTGCTAAAATCCGTCTCTACCGATTTTGGCACAAAAGTAGGTTTCTTTACTGATTTTGTCGCTAAAATCCATTTCTTTACATCTTTTGGCACTAGTAATATTCTCTCGTTTATGACGCTAAAAATACTTGTTTTTACAGATTTTCACACTAAAATAATTTTTTTAACAAAATTTGTTGCTAAAATCCTTTTCTTTATGGATTTTGGCGCTAATAAAGTTCTCTCGCTTCTGACGATAAAAATAATTTTTTTAACGGATTTTGGCGCTACAATCCGTTTCTCTACGGATTTTGGCGCTAAAATATGTTTCATTACATATTTTGATGCTAAAATCCTTTGCTTTACGGATTTTGGTGCTAGAATCCTTTTCTTTTCGGATTTTGGTGTTAATAAAGTTTTCTGGCTTCGGACACTAAAAATAATTTTTTTACGGACTTTGGTGCTAAAATCCTTTCTTTTTACTGATTTTGTTGCTAAAATCCGTTTCTCTATGGATTTTGCCGCAAAACTCCGTCTCTACTGATTTTGGAACAAAAATCCATTTCTCTACTGATTTTGGCACTAAAATCCATTTCTTTACATTTTTTGGCGCTTATGACGCTAAAAATATGTTTTTTTTACATATTTTGGTGCTAAAATCCTTTTCTTTACAGATTTTGCAGCTAAAATAGTGTTCTTTATGGATTTTGGCGCTAGTAAAGTTCTCTGGCTTCTGACGCTAAAAATACTTTTTTTTTACAGATTTTGGCACTAAAATCTGTTTATGAAATTTGTTGCTAATATCCTTTTCTTTATGGATTTTGGCACAAAAATCTGTTTATCTACTGATTTTGGCACTAAATATGCTTCTTTACGGATTTTGGTGCTAAAATACGTTTCTTTACATATTTTGGCACTTTTAATACTCTCACTATTGATGCTAAAAATACGGGTTTTTTTACGGATTTTTTTGCTAAAATCCTTTTCTTTACGGATTTTGGCACTAAATCCATTTCTTTACATATTTTGACGCTAGTAACGTTCTCTCGCTATTGACGCTAAAAATTATTTTTTTACGGATTTTGGTGCTGAAATCCATTTTTTATGGATTATGACGCTAATAAAGTTCTCTCGCTTCTGACGTTAAAAATAAATGTTTAACAGATTTTGGCGCTACAATCCGTTTCTCTACGGATTTTGCTGCTAAAATCCGTTTCATTACATATTTTGACGATAAAATCCTTTTTTTACGGATTTTGGTGCTAGAATCCTTTTCTTTTCGGATTCAGTTGCTAGTAAAGTTTTTGGGCTTTTGACGCAAAAAATTATTTTTTTATCGATTTTGTTGCTAAAATCCAATTTTTTACGGATTTTGTTGCTAAAATCGATTTCTTTACGGATTTTGGCGCAAAAATCCTTCTCTCTACTGATTTTAGCGCAAAAATCTGTTTCTCTACTGATTTTGGTGCTAAAATCCATTTCTTTATGGATTTTAATGGATTTTAATGGATTTTAATGCTAAAATCCGCCTCTTTATGGATTTTGGAGCTAATAAAGTTCACTCGCTCTCTACGGATTTTCCTGCTAAAATCCGTTTCTCTACAGATTTTGCCATTAAAATCCATTTCTCTATGGATTTTGCCGCTACATTCCGTTTCTCTACGTATTTTGGCGCTAAAATCCGTTTCTTTATGGATTTTGGCGCTAATAAATTTCTCTCGCCTCTGGTGCTAAAGATACATTTTTTAAGGATTTGGGCACTAGAATCCCTTTTTTACGGATTTTGGCGCAAGAATCCTTTTCTTTACAGATTTTGGCACCAATAAAGTTATCTCGCTTCTGATGCTAAAAATACTTTTTTTTTACGGATTTTGACGCAAAAATACTTTGTTTTAACGGATTTTGGCGCTTTTAAAGTTATCTCACTTTTGTCACTAAAAATACTTTTTTAATTAATTTTACCGCTAAAAACCTGTTGTTTTCCCGGATTTTGGTGCTAAAATCCGTAAAAATCTGATTTTTAGCGTCAGAAGCAAGATAACTTCATTAGTGCCAAAATCCGTAAAAAAGTATTTTAGCGCCGTAATCCGTAAAAAAACTAATTTTAGCTACAAAAGCGAGATACCTTTATTAACTCTAAAATCCGTAAAATAACTACAAGATTACATATAAATGCAGTAATGTTCTTTACATCCTCTTTTGTAGGGCAGAGTTACATCCAATGGCTTGATTTATGCAGACATTAAAAACCAGACTTGAAGACAAGAAAATATGTGCATAAATAAGTGCCAAAAATGCAAATCGCTGCAAAAAAGGGCCTTTTTTCAGCTGCTTTTGACAGGCAGTGGACAAAAAAACTCAGTTTTCTGAAGGTTTTTAGGACTTGATTTTCAGGTCGCTTTTTGTCCACTGCAATGTAGACAGAGCCTAATATTCACATGTGAGCTAAACAAATATCAATTCTTAGGATATGTGTACGTTGGCCCTATATCTGTGAATACCTTCTAGCAGGAATGCAGACATATACTGTGGCATTTCTTCCACATATCCATATTGAAATAGAGTAAATAAAATCACAATTTCACTCTGGTTATTCCTTTTTCAGCTATGGATATGCAGCTTTGTAGGGTGTCCTCAGTCACCAACAAAATGGTTATTCAGTGGCTACAGACTACAATCCACCTCCCCCTCCTTTTGCACACAGACAAGGGGAGGCGTGTGAGGTCACTACCAGACCAGCCCACATTTACAGCACAGCCATATAACATCCTATTTGTACGTGATGTAAACTTCCTTTTTATGTGCTCTCTCTGGTGGCTAAAAGTGGGAAATATTGGAAATTATTATGCATTTTTTAATATTTACCACAAATTTCATGAAAGAAAATATACTAAAAAATTTGACAAAAATTAACACAATATTTTATCAATAAAAAAAAAAATTGATGACATTCCCTCTAAGCATCTGCAGAGCCTGTGTACACTGGTATCTACCACTGTACAATCACTGTTTTATCTCCCAGCTCTCCTGGAGGCTGAATAGACTATCCAACCTCCAAGAAGCCTGGATGATGCCAAAACCCTAATTTAGCTTTCATCTAGAGCTGTTAGACAGTTAGGTGGAGTGGACGGGACTTTTTGCGAAGGGGGTGTGGCTAGCCACAAGAGGGCGTGGTCATGTAATTTTTTTAGGGCGCACCTTCAAATCTCCATGATGCCCACTTTCAAAAGTTGGCAAGTATGTATTACTCACTGAGTGCTATGATTAACTGCCATTTTGCCAGGGACAGTGAAAGTGGATGGAGGCCAGGCTGAAGCACTGCTTGAAATATGCGCTGGGCAGTGCGTACTCGAAGCAGTAGGCATATAGCGGCGCGCACAGGTATGCACCACTATACACCATGTGAACATACCCTTTCACTCAGAAATCTTTCCTCAAATCATAGAAAACTATATATCACAAAGCTTGGCTTCTCTTACTCTATCACATCCAGCTGTCCGATAGGACATCATAAACCACTTGACAGGTTCCCTTTAAATAGAATCTGTCACATAGTTTATGTCCCTCTTGCTGAGGACAGAACAATGTAGTGTCAGACTTGCTGTTTCCAGTACTGTGTCCTCTGTGTATTTTGTAAGATGCTGTAGTTTTCGAGTATTTAGTGTTCAAATCTGCAGTTTTTGAGCCAGAAAAGAGTCATTCAAGGAGTCAGTTTTTTTTCAAACCCCGCCCAACTGAAGCTAGCCCCACCCACCTCAACTGATAAACCTATTAGTTTGAATAGGTAGAAACATGCGAATAACTGTCAGTGGTTGGGGCTAGCCTTTGGTGGGCGGGGCTAACATCTGCTCATGAATACGATTTGAGTTGTAAATGGTCTAAAACTACAGCATCTTACAGAATAAGGGACACAACGCTGGAAACAGCAGGTCTGTTACTAGCTTGTGCTGCCCTCAGCAAGAGGGGAATAAACTATGTGACAGGTTCTCTATAAGTGTATGCCTAGAGGTAGGGTTTAATGCAGGGGTCTCAAACTGTGTCCCTCCAGCTGTTAGGAAACTACAACTCCCATCATGCATTTATATAATCTATAACAGTGGGCATGATGGGAGTTGTAGTTTCCCAACAGCTGGAGGGCTGTAGTTTGAGACCCCTGGTTTAATGGGATGCCTGTAGGTTTTACAATACTTAAGAAAAATGGCATACACCCTCGAAATATCGCTGTGGCAGAACATCAGGTGTGCTGATGGCTCTTTCTCTGTTCATAGATTACTGACTTACATAAACTCAATCCCCTTTCCTATGTTGAAGAACTATTAAGACAACTGAGGATGAGCGTATTACAGGTTGTATTCTTTGTATGTTACCACTGTTGAAAATTCAAGCACTTTTATGCAAATTGAATATAAAGTTAACTACATTAGTTATACATGATGGACATGTCATTTATTTAAAGATAATATAATGACCGACATTATTAGTGCAGTTTATGATACAGGCATGAGAAATAAAAAAAACTGCATGTTTAGACCTAGTGAGTCAACCCCTTTAAAATTAAAAATCCCATTTTTTTCTTTTTTTCTTCCAGACCCATATTTTATTCTCATCACACAAGGGATTCAGGGTGCTAAGGATGGTTAAATGTCAAAGATATGTAATTAGAAAAAAACAATAAAAAAAATTATACATCTTTGGCATTTATCCATCCGTACCACCCTGAATTAAAAAAAAAATTATTCCATTACTTATCCCACATGGTAAACTGCATAGAAAAATAACAAAAAAAAAACAGTGCCAAAATTGTTGATGCTTGTGCATCTACTTTCCCAAAAAATTGAACAGACGGCAAAAAGTCTTCAACACAAAAAATAATCCCTTGTGTGATGAAAAAAAAATATGGGTCTGGAAGAGACAAGCACATTTTTTATTTTGTTATGCAAAGGTAAAAGGACATGAAAAATATATAAATTTGGTATTGCCATAATCATACTGATCCATGAAAATAATGTTAGCATGCTATTTTAATTAAATTAAATGGCGTGAACTTAAAATTTTGTTGACAGAAAAATAAAAAAAAGTTACAGCTCCTGTAATGTAACAATAAACAAGTGAAAAAAATTGTCTAGTCATTTTAGCTTCAGTTAGGCTGGGATGGCCAGACAATTAGGGATCTAAGTTAAATTTTACAAACTTACAAAAACATTTAGTTACCTGATTTAGGATATGTCACATTGAAAACATCATCATCACGAGTTATGAATTCCTTCCATGCATAGTTTAAGCTTTCCACTGTATGCACACCAGAAGGTACCCTTATATTCTCAAACTGCATGTATTTTCTTGTAACTTCCATCATGATTAAGATATCTTGTGGGAAAATAAATATTTGAAGTTAGACTCTACATAAATACAGTGGTTCCTTAAGTTGCTATGGTCTCAGGATACTATATTTTTTAACACGCAATAGTCTTTCATGGGATATTGCTTCTTGAAACAACACTTGCCATATAATGTCCTTGACATTGCTGATGTGCTCCATATGTGTTTGACTGGAAGATCTAACTCATTATCATGAACATTTTACTTGTAAAACATCTGTATTAGTGAATTGCATGCAGTGATTGCCGATCTAGTAGCGTCTCTGTACAGTAAAGTGTGGTACTGCAGGTTTTCTACTGCATTTTACATGTGCCAGGATGGGTGTCTCCTTTGGGCACATGGGCATAAAGTACATTACCCAAATAAGCTTCTACTCTCACATAGAAAATGATATACAGCTTCCAGCAGCTCTTTATCTAGATATTTTCTAATAATTTTAATTTTCTTAATCTTCATTTTGCGGTACTAGGTTGATCACTTGGAGATAACAAATAACCAGTTTTCCATTGGGTTGTAATATGTAATGGCTAAGTTATGGCTTCAGCATATATATGTTTGAATGAATATATACAGTTGAAACCAGAAGTTTACAAGCACTATATAAAAAGACACATATGCATTTTATCTCACTATCTGACATGATATCAGAATAAACCTTACCCGATTTAGGTCAATTACGATTACCAAAATTATTTATATTTACCAAATGCCAGAATAATGGGAGTGAGAGAAATTTGAAGGAATTTTTAAACAACTTAGGACAGCCCATATGATGATGTCTCTGGAAGCTTCTGAAATGTTTATTGGCAACATCTGACTTAGTTAGAGACACCAAAAAACAACAACAGTACTCCTATTATTATCCAGGCGGAGAAAGCCACTTCGATATATATTACCCAGTATCGTAAATCATAAGACAAAAACCACAGAGAATATCAATACCTTTGGGCAAGATAGGTATATAAAATATAACTTTTAATGAAAATTACTGATAAAACCTAACAATTCCCTAAAATTAGCCCTACCTAAAACTGCCTAATTACGTGGGGAACCCGCCCCAACAAAAGGGGCGACCCCACCAGGAACCTTACTAGAAACCCTATAAGTGCCCTAGTGATAGTACCTTACCCACTACACCTATGCATACAACTACAGTGTGTAATGCCACCTAGACTAAACATCCGTCACCACACACAACAGACTATATATACACGTATCCTGTCCGCGCGTTTCCCCCCACCACCGATAGAGTGGGTTCATCAGGGAACAAAAACTCTTCTAAAGTGGCAACAGTACTATAAGGAATCTCAGTAAGTACCAAATATATACAAACAATAAAATACACGGTTCCCAGAACTAGAATACCGTAACAGCATGCATGAAAGAATATACATATACAATCGTGTGGATACACTCACGTCCCTTATGGTATACTAGGTGAGCGCCAAAGATGAGGCACTTCTCACACTCAGAGAGAGTCAGGACGACCAGGTGGCATGCTGGGCCGGATAGATGGTTCCGAACGCTGCACTAGAGGAGAAATAATGGTTTAAATACACGTTGTCCAACTCAGGATCAACACGCCAGGTGGACACAGGAAGAGAGTCCTCTACCCGACCGGAAGTAGAATGAAGCACATCCGCCCGGGAGGGAACGCCCACAACAAAGGCAGCAAACAAAAAACAACAACAAAAAGTTGTTGCTAAACCCCAAGAGAGCAGCAGACGAACACCAGCCCATTCAAATGCATATGAGATGTTACTATGTATAAAAGCATTACAATCCACACCAATGTGAGTAAATAAACGTTATTGAATGCATGCTGCCATTCTAAGAAGCAGCCAGAAATAATTAGTCGGTAAAGCAACTACAATATTTAAAATATATGAATGATACCAACAATTAAATAAATAGATAAGCTCATAACACGGAAAAAATAGCAGGAGATTAAATGAATGGCGCAAACGATAGAGAGTCATTAATTCCATTTGGGTGTAGCGTTTTTAAACGGAAGATCCAGATCGCTTCCCTCTGGAGTATTTTCTTCTCAAAATCCCCCTTTCTAGGGGAAGGATGGACAATTTCAACCACCGAGAATGTAATAGATAAGGGGCTGTCCTTATGTTTCAAATTCATATGTCTTGCCAACGGAGTATCGCGGTCATTCCTAATATCCCCCAGGTGTTCCAAAATCCGCCGCCTAAATTCCCGGATAGTTTTACCCACATACATCTTGGGGCACGGGCAGGTGGCCTGGTAAATGACCCCCCTTGTTTTACAATTAGCATATCCAAAAGTTTTAAATATTTGACCTGTCAGTAAATTCATCACTGACTTCGTTACTGATATGGAAGGGCAGGCCTTACACTTTCCGCACCTATAAGTGCCCTGTACCTTGGATGAAAGCCAAGTGGCCGAAGGTGTTGGTGTCGAAAAATGACTCTGAACCAAACGGTCCCTAATATTCTTGCCTCTCCTGTACGTAATACTGGGGTACATGTCTAACAATTCCTTCAAATGTGGATCTTGTGTTAAAATTGGCCAAAAATTAGATATAATGTTTCTAATCTGGCTAGAAGCATCATCATATGTACCTATGATCCTAACCTTCTCCTTTGTGATGTTATGAGGCTTTTGTTGCTGTAATAGAGCAGACCGATCAAGTATAGAGGCTGATTGATATGCTTCTGTGAGAATATGTCGTGGGTATCCCCGCTCCAGGAATCTCGTTCTTAAATTCTCAGCTTCCTTCTTAAAAGTCCCCTTAGATGAACAGTTCCTTCGTACACGCATAAACTGTCCCTTTGGTATACCTTTCCTAAGTGGGAACGGATGATGACTATCCCACCGTAGTAATTGTAAAACAAGGGGGGTCATTTACCAGGCCACCTGCCCGTGCCCCAAGATGTATGTGGGTAAAACTATCCGGGAATTTAGGCGGCGGATTTTGGAACACCTGGGGGATATTAGGAATGACCGCGATACTCCGTTGGCAAGACATATGAATTTGAAACATAAGGACAGCCCCTTATCTATTACATTCTCGGTGGTTGAAATTGTCCATCCTTCCCCTAGAAAGGGGGATTTTGAGAAGAAAATACTCCAGAGGGAAGCGATCTGGATCTTCCGTTTAAAAACGCTACACCCAAATGGAATTAATGACTCTCTATCGTTTGCGCCATTCATTTAATCTCCTGCTATTTTTTCCGTGTTATGAGCTTATCTATTTATTTATTTAATTGTTGGTATCATTCATATATTTTAAATATTGTAGTTGCTTTACCGACTAATTATTTCTGGCTGCTTCTTAGAATGGCAGCATGCATTCAATAACGTTTATTTACTCACATTGGTGTGGATTGTAATGCTTTTATACATAGTAACCATCTCATATGCATTTGAATGGGCTGGTGTTCGTCTGCTGCTCTCTTGGGGTTTAGCAACAACTTTTTGTTGTTGTTTTTTGTTTGCTGCCTTTGTTGTGGGCGTTCCCTCCTGGGCGGATGTGCTTCATTCTACTTCCGGTCGGGTAGAGGACTCTCTTCCTGTGTCCACCTGGCGTGTTGATCCTGAGTTGGACAACGTGTATTTAAACCATTATTTCTCCTCTAGTGCAGCGTTCGGAACCATCTATCCGGCCCAGCATGCCACCTGGTCGTCCTGACTCTCTCTGAGTGTGAGAAGTGCCTCATCTTTGGCGCTCACCTAGTATACCATAAGGGACGTGAGTGTATCCACACGATTGTATATGTATATTCTTTCATGCATGCTGTTACGGTATTCTAGTTCTGGGAACCGTGTATTTTATTGTTTGTATATATTTGGTACTTACTGAGATTCCTTATAGTACTGTTGCCACTTTAGAAGAGTTTTTGTTCCCTGATGAACCCACTCTATCGGTGGTGGGGGAAACGCGTCGGGACAGGGATACGTGTATATATAGTCTGTTGTGTGTGGTGACGGATGTTTAGTCTAGGTGGCATTACACACTGTAGTTGTATGCATAGGTGTAGTGGGTAAGGTACTATCACTAGGGCACTTATAGGGTTTCTAGTAAGGTTCCTGGTGGGGTCGCCCTTTTGTTGGGGCGGGTTCCCCACGTATTAGGCAGTTTAGGTAGGGCAATTTTAGGGAATTGTTAGGTTTTATCAGTAATTTTCATTAAAAGTTATATTTTATATACCTATCTTGCCCAAAGGTATTGATATTCTCTGTGGTTTTTGTCTTAGTTAGAGACACACCTGTGAATTTATATTAAAAGCAAACCAGAAACACACTGCTTCTGTGTGTAGCATCATGAGAAAGTCTAAAGAAATCAGCCAAGATATCAGGAAGAGAATTGTGGATTTGCGCAAGTCTGGATCATCTTTGGGAGCAATTTGCTGATACCTGAAGGTGCCTAGTTCATGTGTACAAACAATTATACGCAAGTACAAACAAGATGGGAAGGTCCAGTCATCATATCGCTCAGGAATGAAACGGGTTCTGTCTCAATGATGAACGTGCTTTGGTCAGACATGCACATATCAACCCAAGAACAAACGCAAAAGACCTTGTAAAGATGCTGGCAGAAGCTGGTAAGGTTGTGTCATTTTCCACAGTGAAACGAATACTCTATCAACATGGGCTGAAAGGACACTCTGCCATAAAGAAGCCATTACTCCGAAGGAAACATATAAAAGACAGATTAATGTTTGCAAATGCACACAAGAAAGACCTACATTTATGAAGATGTGCCCTTTGGTTTGATGAAACTAAAATTGAACTGTTTGGCAATGATGATCATCATTATGTTTGGAGGATAAAGGGAGAAGCTTGGAAGCCTAAGAACACCATCCCAACTGTGAAACATGGGAGTAGCAGCCTCATATTGTGGGATTGTTTTGCTGCTGGAAGGACTGGTGCACTTCACAAAATAGATGGCATCATGAGGAATAGAGATGGGCAAATCAATTCTAATGAAGTGGAATTCGTTTGGAATTTCAGGAAAACTTCGGTTCTGCACGAAGCCGAAGTTTAGGGTGATTCGCGGGAACGAAGCGTCTTTTTTATTGGCAAAATGGCCGCGAGCACATGGCGTTACATGGGGCAGAGAACTCTGGGAGGAAGAAAGGAACACCCTCAATGACATGTGCAGACATGAAGCCAATCAGCGACCGGCGGGCTTCTGTGACGTCACAGCCCTATAAATACGGACGCCATCTTAAATCCTCACACTTCTCACTGTCTGTCCTGGCATAAGCATCTAGCTGCTGCTGCTGCTGCAGCACTATATTGAACATATTATAAAACAAACTCGTTTTATCAGTGACTGGGGGGAAAGACCATTACAAGTGTGTGTCATTTGCACACTTGTTACTCAAACAGCATTATTATCTATCTGCTGCTGCACTATATTGCACTCATAATAAAACAAACTCGTTTTATCAGCGACTGGGGAAAAAAACATAAAAAGTGTGTGTCATTTGCACACTTGTTATTTAACCAGCGTTATTATTTTCTTGTAGTTTGTGGGGTTTTGTTGCGAACAGCGCCGTCGCAGCCCTACCTGTGCCTCGGCATCTGGGGCGAGTGCTGCCGCTGCCCGGGTGTCGGGCAACGGGCGCACTTGCTCCCCAGTGCGCCAATATTCATGCGGCCGCTCTTCCCATCTGTTTGCAGCCTCATGCTACCCGGCGCGCAAGTTCCCGGTCTCTAGGGCGCGCGCGCGCCGCCTATGTGGAGTTTAAAGGGCCAGCGCGCCGGTAATTGGGTAATTGCCGGACGCAGCCTCTATATTACCTGGGCGGATCTTTAGTGCCTGTTGCCTACTGAGAAAACGTTATTCTAGTCTTGTCCTGATTACTGTGTACCGAACCTTCTCGCCCACGTCCCACGACCACAAACCTTTTCCGCCTGTCCTGACCTTACCACTTGTCCCCGACTACGAGCCTGCCTTACGATTTTGTACCTCGCTATACCACGGCTGCCACTGCAAGCAATTCACGTCAGGGGTAGCTACCTGGTAGACTCCCACCGCAGCAAGTCCATCCCGCTTTGCGGCGGGCTCTGGTGAAAACCGGGACCTACTTAGACTCCGCTCCCCGGCGTGGCTTACACCACCGCTTGCGGTGGTCCAGTGGATCCACTACCGCATTCGTGAAAGTAAGATCCGGCCATGGATCCTGTCGAGATACCCCTGCCCGGTAAGGCGGATCTCGCAGCTATCGTTGCCCAGCAGTCAAAGCAGATTACGCAATAAGCTCAGCAACTGTACCAGCTGACCTCCATGTTGCAGCAGTTCTTGGTTCAGCAGCAGCAGCCATCGCCATCTGTGCCTATGCCTCCGTCAGCTGTTCCGCCCGCAACTGGGGGCCCCAAGCTCCGAATACTGTTGCTGTCCAAGTTCTAGGGGGATCCTAAACTGTGTCGGGGTTTCATTACCCAGTGCTCCATGCACATTGAGCTAATGGTGGCCCAGTTCCCCACTGAGCGCTCGAAGGTGGCATTCATGGTCAGTTTGCTGTCCAGGAAGGCCTTGGCTTGGGCTACACCCCTATGGGACAGGAGCGATCCGGTGACTACGGACCTGCAGGCCTTCCTCTCAGAATTCCGCAGTGTCTTCGAGGAGCCAGCACGGGCATTTTCTGCAGAGGCGGCACTTTTGAACCTGCGCCAGGGCGAATCCTCGGTCAGAGATTATGTGGTACAGTTTCGCACCCTGGCATCAGAGCTATCCTGGAATGACGCCGCTCTGTGCGCCACCTTTAAGAAAGGCCTTTCCAACAGGGTTAAGGATGCCCTAGCAGCAAGAGATCTGCAGTCTTCCTTACGTGAAACAATCCACCTGGCCACCCGCATAGACATACGCTTCGCCGAGAGGCAAGAAGAGCTTTACCAAGAACGTGACCTGGTGTGACCCCACCGTCTGCCACACCTGGCCCCGGTGTTCCAGAGGCCTCCACTGTCGCTTCCTCTACCGTCTGGGGAAGAGCCCATGCAGGTGGATCAGGCCCACATATTGGAGGATTTTCCCCCAACGTCTGGGAAAACCCACACCTAGGCCATTTTTGAGAGGCACCCCTGGGTGAAAAATCATCCTCTCCGGCCTTTAAAATATGCCGGGGGAAAATAAACGACTGACTGGGGAACTTGTATTCCGGCCCCTGTTTCTTGGACCCGGGTCCGCCGGGAACTTCATCCATGCCCCCCGTGTCCCGGTATCTTTTTCCAGGGGTTTGGCTGAGGCCTTGGTAAAAATTCCCGGTCCGGGAAGCTCCTTGGTGACGCCTTTTGGACGGACCAAGCCGGTGTCCCTCCACAGGGGGCTTGCACAAGGAAAAGACTCCCTCTACTGCTACCTCGATCTTCCCAGCAACCTGTTGGGGTTTTTCCGGGGGCTGCGCGCCATCCCTATGTAAATTGGAAGACAGGCGAGATCGGCGTTGGGGTCCTGCTGCGGGAATCTTTGTCTGGTGGCACCCCGCCCGATGCGTCCATTTTTCCCAACCTTCTCCAGGTTCTCCTTTTTGCACACGGAATACCGGGATTACGCAGCTTCCCTTAGAATTTTGCGAACCCAAACCCCCTCATCCCCCCTATGACTGCCCGATTGACCTACTGCCGGGAACCAGTCCCCCCCAGGGCAAGTCACCCTTGTCGCCCTGGAAACCAAAGCCATTCAACCAACATTCGAGAGAACCTCCTGAAGAGGTTCATACGCAAGTACTCCTCTCCGGTTGGGGCAGGTTCTTTTAGTGGAAAGAAAGAGGGGGGGGGCTCCTGTGGCCTTGGTATCGATTACGGGATTTAAAATAAAATCACTGTAAAGAACCGATATTCTCTGCCGTGATCACAGAGCTTTTTGCCCGGGTTTCGGGGAGCGACGATTTTCCCCAAGTTGGACCTGCGGGGGGCCAAACCTCATCTGCATCAAGAGGGATGAGTGGAAGAGCTTTTAACACACGGGATTGGGACATTGAAACCCCCAAAAGAGTAAGAACGGTGAAAGCAAAAGGCTTCTTTTAATTTTGAATTTGGAATACATACAAATGCAAACGTTTGCTCACAAATATCGTGACAAAGCCTTTTTCAAGCAAATACACATTTAAAGTGCCAAATATTATAAATACAAATTACCACCCCCCCCCAATCACAATAGCCAAAACAAACATCGTGTAACATGATTTTAATTCATAACCAAAAAATCTCTTTTCGTGTAAAGCAAAAATTTAAAAATCCCAATTCTAGTCACCCCGTTTTGGGGGCGGGACCAAAAAAATTTTTTTCCAACGACCCTGAGATCGGGGCTCAACTAGCTATGCGCAAAGCCCCATTCCCTGCGCAGTCCCCAGGGGATCGACAAAAAAATTCCCATTTGGGATGACCGCTAGCAATCGAACTACAGGACTCTATTGCGCATCCCCCTTACGCACCATGTAACTAACATTTTAAAAAACCCGATCCTGCCTCTACCTCCGTTAGTTCTACCAATTAGAAAACCAAATAAATTTCACAAAATTATCACCATTACCCCCATTAAGAATAAACACTCGTAGGAAACTCTATAGATAACAGAAAACATTATTTAGGCCATGGTACACTAGCAAATAGGAGGGCTAATACTCTTATTTACCCTGATATCCTCAAAAAATAAGGGGGAGAAATCATAGTTTTGAAATCACCAAACTCAACATAGATGGCACATCCCCCCCACAAACCACACCGCTGAATGGAGAAGACGGCAGAATCTCAGGGAACTACTAGAAGCCCAAAAACATAGTTCCAAACATTGGGCCGAATCAAACAGAATATTATCAAAATTATACATATATAGATGGAAAAATCAAAAGAGTGAGGCAATTTAGAAAAACCCGGATAAAACAATGGGAAAAAAAAAAACATAAAATTTGGGCCCACTCTTCCTTCTTTTTCCTAAGAATACAAATAATATAAATTCAATGATTAATGGGGAATGTCCGAACCCGACAAGAGGGGGACCACGGACACCCCCAAAAAATGGTGTAACCACCCAGGGAACGGAATCAAGTAGGTCCCGGTTTTCACCAAGCCCCCGCAAAGGGGATTGGGCTTGCTGCCGGGAGTCACCATCGTTACCCGACGGACTTGCTCGCGGTGGGGAGCCGTTATAGGTTGGGCAGAATCTTAGCAGGGTCATAGTCGGGGCAGGCAAAGGTCAGGCGGCGGCAAGGTTCGGGGCGGGACAGGCGCGGTCAGGGCAGGCGGCAAAAGCTGGTCAAACGGGGGTTTGGTACGGTAAAACGGAAATCGGACAAGGTATAACCCCAAAAAAGGAAAATAAAAAAACCCCCCAAAGGGGGTTAAATAGGGGCGTGGGGAAACCTTTTTCCTTTTTTTTGGCCCAAATTTCCAATGGGGGCCCCCTTTTTGGGGGACGGCCGCTGGGGGGCGGCCGAAAACCCCCGGGGAAAAAGGGGAAGGGGCCCGGGCCTGGGGGCCCCCCGAAGGGGGGGGGGGGGGGGGGGGTGGGGGGGGGGGGGGGGGGGGGGGGGGCTGCCCGGGCGGGGGGGGGGCGGGGGGGCCCCCCCCGGGGGGGGGTGGGGGGGGTTGGGGGGGGGTTTGGGGTGGGGGGTTTGGGGAGGTAAGGTTTTAAAGTTGGGGGGGATGGGGTGGGGGTGGGGGGGGTGGGGGGGGGGGGGGGGGTTTTTGGGGGGGGGGGGGGTTTGGTGGGGGGGGGGGGTGGGGGGGGGGGGTTGGGGGGGTGGAAGGGGGGGGGTTGTGGAAAAAAGGGGGGGGGGGGGGGGGGGGGGGGGGGAGGGGGGTTTTGGGGGTTGGTGGGGGGGGGGGGGGGGGTGTTTTTAAAGGGGTTGGGGGTTTGGGGGGGTGGGGGGGGGGGGGGGGGGGGGGGGGGAGGGGTAAAAAAAGGGGGGGGGGTGGTTTGGGGGGGGGTTTTTTGGGGGGAAAAAAGGGTTTGGTGGGGGGGGGGGGGGGGGGGGGGGGGTTTTTTTTTGGGGGGGGGGGGGGGGGGGGGGGGCCGGTTTGTGTTGGGGGGGGGGGTTGGGGGGGGGGTTGGGGGTGGGGGGGGGGGGGGTTGGGGGGGTGGAAGGGGGGGGGGGGGAGAGGGGGGGGGGGGGGGGGGGGGGGGGGGGGGGGGGGGGGGGAGGAAAGGGGGGGGCCCGGGAAGGGGGGGGAAAGCGGGGGTGGGGGGGTGGGGGGGGGGGGGGTTGGGGGGGGGGGGGGGGGGGTTTGGGGGGTGGGGGGGGGGGGGGGGGGGGGGGGGGGGGGGTTTTGGGGGCCCCCCCCGGGGGGGGGAAAAGTTTTTTTAAAGGGGGAGTTTGGGGGGGGGGTGTGTGGGGGGCGGTGGGGGGGGGTGGGGGGGGGGGTGGGGGGGGGAAGGGGGGGGGGGGGGGGGGGGGGGGTTTTTTGGGGGGGGGTTCTGGGGGGGGTTGGGGGGGGGGGGGGGGGGGGGGGGGGGGTTTGTTTGGGGGTTTTGGGGGGGGGGGTTTTTTGGGGGGTTGGGGGGGGGGGGGGGGGGGGGGGGGAAATTTTTTGGGGGTTTGGGGGGGGGTTTTGGGGGGGGGGGGCTTGTTTTGGGGGGGGGGGGTGGGTTTGGGGGGGGTGGGGGGGGGGAGGGGGGGGGGGGGGGGGGGTTTTTGGGGGGGGGGGGGGGTGGGGGGTTTGGGGTTTGGGGGGGGGGGGGGGGGGGGGGGAAAAAAAAGGGGGGGGGGGGTGGGGGGGGGGGTGGGGGGGGGGGGGGGGGGGGGGGTTTGGGGGGGGTTGGGAAAAAAGGGGGGGGGTGGGGGGGGGGAAAAAAGGGGGGTTTTTGGGGGTGGGGGGGTTGGGGGGGTTGGGGGTGGGGGGGGGTTGGGGGGGGGGGGGGGGGGGGGGAAAGGCCCCCCGGTGGGGGGTGGGGGGGTTTTGGGGGGGGGGGGGGGGGGGGGGGGGGGAGGTGGGGGGGGGGTTGGTGGGGTTTTTGTGGTTTTTGGGGGTTAAAGGGGGGGGGAGGGTTTGGCCCCAAAAAAAAAAAAGGGGAAAAGGGGGGGGGGGGTTTTGTGTTTTTTGGGGGGGGGGGGGGGGGGGGGTCCGTTTTCCCCGGGGGGTGGGGGGGGGGGGGGGGGGAAAAACCCAAAATTTTGGGGAAATGAAGGTCCGTGCGGGGGAAAAAGGAGGGGGGTGGGGGTAAAATGGCAGGTTGGGCGGTGGGGCAACCTTCACTTGCTTCTCGGGAAGACGCGGAAGGCTTGGTTGGTGCAGGGGGCCCCGTAAAGGGTTTTTTGAAAAGGGGAACCGGGCGATTTTTCCCCCAAAAAGCGAGACTGACACTCCAAACCCCCCAACCAGGACTTCGCCCGATGCCAACGACACGGGACGTGGCGTTTAAGCCACGGGGGGACCCCGGAGAATGGGCAGGAGGAACGAAATAGTACGTAAAACGCAATCTCTCCTTATGCAGCACCCCTACTTGTAGGACCAGGGGTTATTCGGGAACCCAATAGGGGCCTGAGAATCTCCCCCTGACCGAAGGGGATTTGGGGCTTCTCCGGGGGATCACGGGGGGTTTATCTGGGATACCGGCACGTCCAAGAAATTTCCGCAACCAGAGTCCAGAAAAGCATAGCCTGAAACGGGGAAAAACCCGGCCCAGGCCCCACGATCACGGGCATGGGCCGGCGAGGAGAGGGCTTGCTCTCACCTAGGGACCCTCCCACGTATTAGGGCGCCCATTTCCCCGACGCTGAGGGCGCGTGGGCAGGATTCGGAAATGGGCTGCAGCCCCAGTACAACAAAGATTCCCCTCCGTCTTTTGTAGCTCTTTAACAGGGGGGCCCGATCCACCCCTGGCCTCTTCGGCGGCGGGCGAGGGCACTGGGCGGCCTTTGAAATATTGGGGCCAGACGAGGAAGACCGGGGTCTAGCTTCTCTCGTTTCCCGCCGGGGTTCCCCGGCGTTCCAGAAACGGGTTCAATCCGAGTGGGCCCGGGGGATAAGGTCACTCAAAAGGGAAAACGGGGGATCCCGGGGAAAATAGACATCCTTGATGTGGGTGAGAGCCCTCTTGAAGGGCATTTAAAGCCGCTTCATTCCCGATAACCCGGGGGCCCCGTTTCGGAAACGACGGCATAATCGCCTACAGATGAGTCCCCTTGGCGCAGTTTTGCAAGGCGGTCTCGGGAGAGAACCCGGGTGGGTTCCCCAAAACCCCCCTGAAAATCGGTGAGGAATGAAGAGGTTAGCGGACCAATCGCCCTGTCCCAGGGGGGTAGCCCAAACCAGGCTTTTTGGGGGAGAAGGCTTAGCACGAAAGCCACCCGACCTTCGGGAGAAATTGGGGGTTTCCCATTAAACAAAACAGGGAGCATTTGGGGGGAAAAGCCCCCGCGGCCTTGAGCCCCTCGAAATTTTGGGCGGGATAGATAGACGAAGCCCCTGGACCAGCGGTTGGACCGGGCCAGGGGAGCAGGGGAGCCAGGAGCGGGTTGTTGCTGCGAACGGCCAGGAGCTCTGCATCATGGGGAGAGATGGTGAGTTTCTGGGTTTGCTGAGGGGACCGTTGTGACTGCTGGCCACAAGGCGGTGAGGTCACTCAACGGGAAGGCAAATTTTTGGGGGGATCCATGGCCGGTCTTACGGGCACGAACCCGGGGGTAGGGTGGATCCCGGACCACCGCAAGTGATGGTGTAAGCCACGCCAGGAACGGAACAATAGGGCCCCGGGTTTTTCCCAGAGCCCCCGCAAACATTGGGTAGGTCGTGGCCGACGGGAGGGTTTTGGGTCCTAGTTACTCAAATTCTCCTTCCTTTTTGGAGATTGTCCTCAGGGAAATTAATTTCCCTTTTTGGGGGCAAAATTGTCTCCAAAACGTACAAAACCATGGGGGCCAAAGTGGCCCCCACTTATGCAACACTTTATGGCGGCCACAAGGAGGAGTTTATATCCCCTTATGGTTTTTTTTCGGGAACCTCCCGCGTTGGTGGCGATAATTTATGACGTCTTTTTGATAGGACAGATCATGGGGGAATTGGATTTTTCATTCCTTTCTAATCAATGCAGCCCGGGTTGAGTTTTTTCCAAAGGGGGTTCCGAAACCCCTCTTTTGATTTTTGGAACAAAAGGTATATATTGTGGGGTAAGAGATTGGACAGATTTGTTTGTCAAAGAAAACGGACAAGAAAAACTTTTTGGATTATTGAATCTCCAAAACAAATGTTGGGTTCCCCCCTTGAGCCCAAATCTTTAGATGAGGGAAAGGGGCAGATGAAACAAGGATTGACACCCCAAGGTTTAAGAAATGTGTTAAATTTATTTAGAGGGTTATCCTAAACCCCTTCTGAATAGGGTTAGGGATCGATAAAGAGGGGAAAAAGGGCAGATATTTTGAAACCTCAAGCAAAGAAGACAAAAATAGGGTTTCCTTTGTCTTACAAAGGTAAAATAGGCCCAAAATCGCTGAAATTTTTAGAAGGATGGCATATATTACAAAAAGGGTTCCCGATATTGTTGAATTCTCTGAAACCCCAATTGTCTTAAGGGGAAACAGAAATCTTTGGGATAATTTTCAAGGGAATCCCCTCTCCTGAGGGTTGAGACAAACCTGTTTTGCACCACCAAAATCTGGAATTTTCCCCTCTAATTTACAATTGTAACAACATGATTAAAGGTGATTTTTTCATCATCCTTTTAACAGGTTTAAAATTTCAAAAACAGATAGGTTTACTTGTCGGGCCCCCTATGCTATATATATAAATTGTTTGTCCCCAGTAAAATTTAATAGGGGGAAATCAATGGGAATGGGAAAGAATAAACAAACATAAAGAGCCATTCGGAGAAAAAAAATTTTTGGATTTACTGTAGCACATCATTTTATAAAATTTTTTTCATTTATTTCTCAATTAAGATTCGGTAATAGATCATGTTTCCCCCTCTGAGGGCGGGGGGTGATCGGAAAAAATTTCTGTTAAAAAAGGAATTGAAGTGGATTTTTAATTTAAAAATTTTCTCCCGATGGATGAATATCGAATTTAATACTAAAAAGATCTAGACCCGTGTATTGAGTTATTTTTTTTTTGTTTTTAAAATTTTTTTAAAAATTTTTTTTTTCAAAATTTTCACCATTTTAATCATGAATTTTTATTTTTTGGTTTTTCCTTAGGTCAAAGAAGGAAGAGTGGGACCAATTATGTTTATTTTTCACATTGTTTTGATCCTGTTTATCTGAATTGCCTCACTCATTTGATTTTATCACATCTATATATGTATAATTTTTATAATATTCTGTTATGATTCGGCCCCAAATGTTTTGGGCACTATCTTTCATGGGCTTTTTTTAAACTTGCCGCAGATATCACCTCTTCCACATTCACACGGGGGTGTGGTTTTTGGGAAGGAAAGGCCATCTTGGTGGGTTTGGGGATTTCAACTATGATTTCTCCCCCCCTTATATTAGTGAGGATACATGGGGAAAAATACAGATATTAGCCCTCCTATTATGCTAGGTACCAGGCCTTTAAAAAATGTTTTCTGATTTTATAAGATGTTTCCATACAGAGTGTTTATTTTCCCGTAAATTTTAATGAGTGTATAATTTTTGCAATTTTTTTGGGTTTTTTTACATTGGGAATACTCCCCCGGGGGTACAGGCAGGATCTGGGGTATAATTTTAGTTACATGCGCCGCCGATAACGGCCATCGCAAAAGGTCCCCGTAGTTCGATTCTAAAAGTCCCCTGCGCAATGAATTTGTAGTCCGTACCCCGGCGGGCCCCCGCCACGGAATCTGACTACGCATAGCTAGTTGAGAACGCCATTTCCCGGGAGTGTTGGGATTTTTGGTCCCGCTCCCAACAGGTCCCCAAATTTTGGGATTTTTAAGTTGTTTTCACACACAAGATGTATTTTATTGTTAATGCACATTATAATCATGTTACAACGATGTTTGATTGGCTATTGTGATTGGTGGTGGTAACTTTTATTTTTATATATATATTTTTGGCACTTTAACAGTGTATTATGTTTTGAAAAAGGCTATGTCACGCATATTTTGTGAGCCGAAACGTTGCATTTGTATGTTTTCCCCTGATTCGAAATTAAAAGAAGCCTTTATGCTGACACCCGACCTCTCAGCTTTGGATTTTGTTGGTGAGGTTGGGCTCTCCTGCCTTTGGATGGTCTGTTGCATGTGAGCTTCTTAAGGACTCTTCATTGGGACTTCAGTGCTGGTCTGTATAAATTTTTTGTGGATACTTCGAATACCTCGTCATGCCCTTCGGTCTGTGCAGCACCCCACAGTCTTCGAGGAGTTCGTGAATGATATATTCCGGGATCTCCTCTATACTTGTGTTGTGGCCCTCCCCTGGACGACATCTTTGGTCTTCTCTGCTAATTTGGAGACTCATCGCTTCCATGTCCACCCAGGTGCTGGAGGGGACAAATTGCCAAACCCACCTCTATGTCAAATTAGAGAAATGTCTTTTCCACCAGACCAGCCTCCCGTTCTTTTGTTACATCATCTCGGACCGAGGGCTACAGATGGATCCTGCAAAGCTGTCGGCCATTTTGAAGTGGCCTAGGCCAGTGGGCCTACGGGCCATACAGCACTTTCTGGGCTTCTCTAATTATTACGGCAATTCATCCCACATTACTCTACGTGGGCGCCTATTGTAGCCCCTAACTAAGGAAAACACCAACCCTAGGCAGTGGCCGCCAGAAAACCGAAAAGGCCCTTTGTTCAACTTAAGGTAGCATTCGCCTCCGGGCCTGTCCTGACGAGACCTGATACCAAGAAGCCATTCTTCCTGGAAGTGGATGCCTCCTTAGTCGGGGCAGGTGCAGTTCTCATGCAGAAGGGACCTAAGGGCAAGATAGTCACCTGTGGCTTCTCCTCCAAGACTTTCTCCCAAGCGGAGAAGAATTACACCATCGGGAATCAGGAATTGCTGGCCATCAAACTGGCCTTGGAAGAATGGCGTTATCTTCTGGAGGGAGCTTGGCATCCCATCACCGTTTACTCCGACCATAAAAATCTCCAGTACCTCCAATCGGCTAAATGCCTCAATCTGCGTCAAGCCAGGTGGTCCCTCTACTTCTCACGCTTCGACTTCCAGATACATTTTCGACCTGCAGAGAAGAACGTCAGGGCCAACACGCTCTCCCGTGTCTCCGATGTGTTGGGGGAGGAGGCCGTTACTCAGCATATAATTTCTCCCGAACACCTGATCTCTGCAGCTCCGGTGGATCTTCGAAAGGTGCCTCCAGGAAAGACTTATGTTCATCCTGCGCTCCGCAGGAAGATTTTGAAATGGGGACACTGTTCTCTAGTGGCTGGTCACCCAGGAACTCGCAAGTCGTTCCTCCTAATCTCCCGTTTTTACTGGTGGCCGGAGCTTGCTAAGGATGTCAGGGATTTTGTGAAGTCCTGCGTTTCCTGTGCCCGTGACAAGACCCCTCGCCACAAACCCGCGGGTCTGCTCCAACCTCTGCCCTTGCCCAGGACCCCTTGGTCTCATGTGGCGATGGACTTTGTCACTGATCTTCCTCCCTCCTTGGTCAACACAGTCATCTGGGTGGTCGCGGACCGTTTCTCAAAGATGGCGCATTTGCTCCCCATTTGGCCAGCCTGTTTTTTCTCCATATATTCCGTCTACATGGACTCTCCCAGCATATTGTCTCGGCATCTGGGGCGAGTGCCACCACTGCCCGGTTGTCGGGCGACGGGCGTACTCACTCCCCAGCGCGCCAATATTCACGCGGCTGTGCTTCCGTCTGTTTGCAGCCTCCTGCTGCCCGGCGTGCGTCCCTGTTCTCTAGGGCGCGCGCGCGCCGGTAATTGGGTAATTGCCGGGCGCTGCCTATATATTACCTGGGAGTTTCCACCCACTCCCCGTCGGATCTTTAGTGCCTACTGAGAAAGCGTTATTCTAGTCTTGTCCTGATTACCGTGTACCAAACCTTCTCACCTACGTCCCACGACCACGAACCTTTGTCGCCTGTCCTGACCTTACCGCCTGTCCCCGACTACGAGCCTGCCTTAGGATTTTGTACCTCGATCCAGTGGATCCACCACCGCATTCGTGACGGGTATTCTCCCTAAAGTCCCATATATGCCTAATTTACATCTGGTTGTTCTGTAATCTATTTAACCCCTTGATTGTGGGTCAATTTGCACTAAAATATAGGGTGTCTTTTTTATTTTGTCCCATATACCCAATTTGCATCTGTTTGTTCTGTAGGGTATTTAATACCCAAGGCTTAATTTAACCCCTTGATTGTGGGTTAATTTGCACTAAAATATAGGGTGTCTTTTTTTTTTTTATTTTGTCCGATATACGCCTAATTAATCTGGTTTTTCTGTAGGGTATTTCATACCAAAGGCTTGATTTAACTTCTTGATTGTGAGGTAATTTGGACAAAAATACAGGGTGTCTTTACTTTTTTGTCCTCTATACGCCTAATTTACATCTGTTTTTTTTCTGTACGGTATTTCATTCACACGGCTTAATATAACTTTTGATTGTGCAGTAATTTGAACAAAAATACAGGGTGTCAACTTTTTTGTCCTTTATACACCTAAATTACATCTGTTTTTTCTGTACAATATTTCATACACAAGGCTTACTTTAACTTCTTGATTGTGCGGTAATTTGGAAAAAAATACAGGGTGTCTTTACCTTTTTGTCCTCTATACGCCTAAATTACATCTGGTTTTTCTGTACGATCTTTCATACACAAAGCTTAATCTAACTTCTTGATTGTGTGGTAATTTGGACAAAAATACAGGGTGTCTTTAATTTTTTGTCCTCTATACGCTTAATTTACATCTGGTTGTTCTGTACGGTATTTCATACCCAAGGCTTAATTGAATTTTTTGATCAAACAGTATGACAGACAGAGAGGTGGCAGGCCCTTCACATGCAAGTGGAGGTGGCACAAATGTTCCTGGAGCAGGCACAGGTCGCAGCACAGTAAGGGGACATCGTAGCAGGGGTGACTCGGTGAGGCCAGAACTACTGGTGTCATCTAGCGGCCGTGTGTTGACCAGCAACCCAAGGATTCTTGATTGGTTGACTAAGTCATCCACTTCCTCCCAGATGACATCTGACAACCCCAGCCAAGAGTCGGTGGGAACGTCAGACACAATCGTTAGTTGACATGGCCCAGGAGCAGGTCAGCGGCCCTCACCTGTCTTTAACCCACCTCTGTCCCGTTCGGTTCCCTCAGCCACTATACAGCGAGGACGAACTCTTTGAGGACAGTCAGCAGCTACTTGGCAGCGAAAAGGTGGGGCAAACATCCACTGCTTCTTGCAGTAGGTGGGAAAGTAGTGATTTGGAGAGTGGCACGGGAGGTTATGTTGCAAGCAGTCAGGCTCTGCATACTGAGACCATTGAGGAGAATAGCAGTGACAGGCAAACACAAATCGATGACGATGTAGCTAATCGCACTTGAGAGCCGGGTGAAGCAAGGGCTTCATCATCATTGTCGGGAGAAGAGGGTGTCAGCTTGTGCGTGAAGCAGCGGCGCAGCCAGCAATTCGGTAGTGTGGCCATGAGTCAGCAGGGTGGCAGCAGTGCGAGGTCGGGAGTCAAACGGCCATGGGGTAGAAAACCCGCTTCGTAGGTCCAAGAAAGTAGCTGCAAAGGGGCTCAGCGAGGCAGTGGCGTTAGTAGTCACTCAGTGCGGAGCGTTGGCGGTAAAATCACCTACTCGGCGGTGTGGCAGTTTTTTGCTAAGGCACCAGAGGAGCCAAACATGTGTATATGTAGAATCTGTGGGCAGAAAGTGAAGCATGGCAAGGTAGCTAATGTTGGCACCACGGCCCTGCGTCAACACATGCAGTGTCACCATCCAGTGGTCGAGGAGAAACGTGGCTCAGATGTGGTGGTCCATCCTGCCGCCGCAGCAACAGCAGCAGCACCCAGTGGCACGCATGCCATTTCAGCCAGTCAAGGCTCCACCACCTCTGCCGAAGGGAGCTGTTTGTCTTTGCCATCATCTCCCGGTCCAGATGCTCTTGATCCTTGCCACTCATGGCGCCAGCAGTCGTTCAATGAGGCAATTGCCAAGAGACAACAGTATGCGTCCAACCTTCCTAAGGTGCAGAAGCTGACCATGCTCCTGTCCAAGTTGTTGGTACTGCAGTCCCTCCCTTTTCAAGTGGTGGACTCTGCACCGTTCAGAGAACTAATGGCTTGTGCCGAGCCGAGGTGGAGAGTTCCAAGCCATAATTTATTTTCCAAAAAGGCAGTACCAGCCCTTCACAAATATGTAGAACAGAAGGTGGGCCATTCCTTGAGCTTATCGGTTTCTTCCAAGGTGCACGGCAGCGCGGACATGTGGAGCTGTAACTATGGTCAGGGACAGTACATGTCCTGTACGGCCCACTGGCTGAATGTGCTTCCTGCCCAGCCACACAACAACACAACAACTTGGACAGGAGACGTCACTTTCTCCTCCAAGTTGTCTAACTGCTGCTCCTGCGCCAATGTCTGCCTACGCCTCCACCAACACCTCAGCCTCCACAACTGTAAGTGCTGCTCCATCATACCACATATGCACAGTGGTGTTACGCAGTTCTACACCTGGTTTGCCTGGGCGAACGAAGTGACACGGGGGAGGAACTGCTCCGCGTCATCAATGTGTGGCTATATCTGCGACAACTGCAAATCGGAACCATGGTGACAGACAATGGAAGGAACATGGTGTCCGCGCTGCACAGAGGAGGGATGACCCATGTGCCCTGCATGGTTCAATCTGGTTGTCAAAAGTTTCCTGAAGTCTTCCACCCATCTGCAAGACATTCTAGAAATGGCCAGGGAACTGTGCATGCACTTCCTCCATTCTTACAAACCCAAAGAACCCCCTTTGGGTTTTGAGCGGGGAACGGCCCCCCTCAACTAGGTGATATGCGATTTTTTTAAACCCGTTTTTTTTTTTTTAGCCTGCATATGTTAGAGGGGTGTATGAACAGAGAAAGCCCTTAACGTTTTTTTTGAGATGCAGGCGGGACAGGGTATCCTCTGTGAAATTTTGATGCCCCAGTGGCAGTATGCGTGACACTGCCGTTTGCTCAGGCCTTTAAAGAGGCCACATTTTTGTCAGTCGCCGGACTCGGGATGAATAAGTCATTCCACTGCTTTTTTTCCCTGGAACGATGCCAAAAAATCTGTCTGACAGGGGATGGAGACTTTGGTCCCTACATCTCACGGCACATGAGCCCGGTGGGGGTGAACTGGGGAGGGGGAATTTGGAGAAAAGCAGTTTTGATGAAATTAGTGGTTTTTCTACTCCCGGGACAGGGAGGTGGAGCAGGAGCATCCGGAGGGGTAGGGAAGTTTGGGAAAAACGAGGAGTGACCCCGAAACAGTGGCAGGTTTAAGGGAGATGGAGGAAAGGGAGTCCCTCGATTACTCGTGCAGAGGGCCCGCGGCATGGGGATTTGCCTGGCTAGGACGCCCATAGTACCTCCGGCGAGGGATGGGGTTTTGGGTCTCCTCCCCCTTGGACCCTTTCTACCGGTCCAAAATGGGTGACTTTTTTGGGAGCGGAAAAAAAACTGGCGTACTTTAGAAAAATTTCCTGTTTTGTAAGTTGGCCGCTCCCTATTTTGCCCCATGTCCAAATCCTCTGTGGGGCCTGACCGGGGGGTTCCTCTTCGCTAATGTACCACTGTTCCCGCGGGTTTGGGGGAAGGGGGGGGGGGTTTGGGAAAGAGTAGCAGCCCCCATCAGCAGCAGCCAAAGTCGGGAGTCGTTGATGAGCAGTTTCCCTTTCACCAGCCATTTGAGGGGGTTTCCTCGGGCAGCAGCAGGCCTGGGCAGACCTTGAACCAGCGGGATGGGGGCCCTATTGGATAGCCCTCTGCCCCCCGGGTAAAAAAGTTCCGGGGACTTTAGGCAGCCAAAACTGGATGTGGGGCCCAAAATTTTTTTTTTGCCGAGTTTGCACTGGGGGAAACTGTCCTGCAGGGCCCATTTGTGGGGGCTTTCAGGGGGGGTTCTTTGCAGCGGGGCTTTCGTTACCCCAAGGAGAACCGTTTTGCCCACCCGAAATGGGGGAGGGGACTGATTTTTGTCAAGATAAATCAAGCGTGGCCCGGCCGGATTTCTCACCCAAAATCCCTTTGGGCTCAGATTAGATCAGCCTGACACCTCCCCAAAACTTTGAAAAATTTTTGCTTGATTCAAAACTACCTCCCCGGCCCAAATTATTTTGATGCTCCCAAACCCGCTGACCCAAAAACATCTGTTTGCCAGTTGACTCCATCTGCCCCCCACCATTTTACCGGGGTTTTTTATTGCCACCCTCCCCACACTCGGTCTTTTTCCACTCTCTGACCTCATGTATGCTGTGCTGCCCCCCCTCCACACCTGTCATTGTGCTACTCTCTGCTTCTTGCTGTTTCCTGTGATCCCGGGCTTTGCTGTTGCTGCTATCGCCACCCCACTCTGGTCTTTATCCCCTTCTTTTGGCCTAAAATGTTGTTCACCCCCGAATTTTTTCTTTGGGTCCCACTCTCTGACCTCTTGCTGGGCTGTCACCTCCCCACTGCGCCATTCTGCCACTCTGTGGCCTACCTTGTTGTCCCCAACCCCCAAAATTTGTCTTTGTGCCACTCTGGGGTTTAATCATGTTGCCCCCCCAGAATTTTTTTAATTGTGGCACTTTTAAACCTTTCAGTGCTGTGTTGCCGTCCCCTCCACACTGTGTAAATTTGCCTCTTTTGGGCTCCTGATTTTGGTTACCCCCTTACACGGTGCATTTTTCCCCTTGTGGGTCCTGAGTTTGCTTCCCCCTCCTACTATGTAATTGTGCCACTCTTGGGCCCCTTTGTTGTTGTTTGCCCACCCACATGTGTCATTGTTGCCATTTTGTGGGCCCCTGATGTTGCTGCCCATCCAGAATTTGTGATTGTGCCACTCTGGGCCTATCATGCTGCTCCCAAAAACGGGCCGCTGTTCACTAGAAACCCTGGGGTTTTTCCAAAATGTGTTTCCCCCCCTTCCCCACTTTTTGGGCGTTGCCCCTATTTTTGGTTTTCCCCCCTTCTTTTCATCTGTCGGGAAGGTTTTAAAAAAGTATAGGTTGCCCTGATGATTAGTTTGAAAAAGGGCAGGAGTGGATACGAACACGGGAAGACATGAAATTTTCCCCTTTTACTGGTATCTTGTTTTGGATCAACCCCTGTTTGTTTTTGGCTTTAGCAACGCGAGGGATTTTTGGGCCCCATTGAAGGGGGGGAAAAGGGACGGATGAAAAAAGGGCAAAATGGATCAGTGACGTCAATGCAAAATTACTGCCCACACCCCCTTCCCCTCTTTCGGGGGATTTCTAAATGTATCAGCGTTTAAACAGAAAAAAGGTTCTGGTTTTAATTGTGGAATCATCCGATGTCGGTGTTTAAAAGGGGTGCGCTCTTTGCGGTTTAGGGAGGATCTTTGGCCCCCAGCTCGGTTCTTTCAAACTGGCGTGAGTTTTTCCTTAAAAGACTTTCGGGTTCCCCTTATTTGGTCAGTTTTTCCCCCGTAAATGCCCCAGGGAATTTTAAGAGTGAAGCGATTTTAAAAAGCGGTGGCTGTCATGTGCATGTATACTTAAAAAACCCGCATTGTATGGGAAAACCAAACCACGCTCCCTTGCTAATTTTAGCATGGCACAATGTTCTGCAAACCCTACAAGCTTCTTTCAGCCAGGAAAAAAGCTGTTTTTTTTTAAAGCGATTCAAACCCTTAAATTTTTGGGGCAAAACGGGTTTTTGTTTTGGGAAAAAACTGTGAACTCGGCCAAAACGAATTTTTGAGAAATTCGCCCCTCCCCTTTAAAGAGGAAAGAAAAATTATTTTGGCAATTTTTGAAAACGCATTTAAGACATCTTTATAAGGGAAATTAAAAATTGGGCGGGGAAAAGGGTTTCCCAAAAGGACATGGCCCAAAGCATACTGCCACACTGGCTACAAAGTGTCTTAAGGATAACCAAGTCAATGTTTTGGAGTGGCCATCACAAAGTCCTGATCTCAATCCTATTGAAAATTTATGGGCAAAGCTGAAAAGGCAGGTCTGAGCAAGGTGAAAATGCAGGTGGGAGCAAAGCGACCTACAAACATGGCTCAATTACACCAGTTCTGTCAGGAGGAATGGACCAAAATTCCTACCAACTATTGTGAGAAGCTTGTGGAAAGATATTCAAAACGTTTGACCCAAGTCATACAGTATTAAAGCACAGCTACCAAATACTAATGAAATGTATGTAAACTTTTGACTTTGCATAAAATAATAAAAATGCCTTAAAAAATGTGCTCTTTCATTATTCTGGCATTTGGCAAATATAAATAATTTTGGTAATCCCAATTGACCTAAAACGGCTAAGGTTTATTCTGATTTCATGTCAGATAGAAAACTTCTGGTTTCAACTGTGTATATTTATTTATTTATATAAATACAGTATATATACATATATATATATATATATATATATATATATATATATATATATATATATATATATATATATATATATACATATATATATACAGTACATACCTATACATACGTGTGTTATATACATATATTATATACTCGAGTATAAGTCGACCCTTATATAAACCGAGGCACCTAATTTTACCACAAAAACTTTGAAAACGTATTGACTCGAGAAAAGCGACAGACACATTACACACAGCTGTGCTGCAGGCACATATAACACACACAGCTGTGCTGCAGGCACATATAACACACACAGCTAAGCTACATGCACATTACACACACATCAGCTACATGCACATTAGACACATAAGGCTCTGCTACATGCACATTACACACAGCTCCGCTGCAGGCACATATAACACACACAGCTGTGCTGCAGGCACATATAACACACACAGCTAAGCTACATGCACATTACACACACATCAGCTACATGCACATTAGACACATACGGCTCTGCTACATGCACATTACACACAGCTCCACTGCAGGCACATATAACACACACATACACAGCTCTACTTCAGCTCATTCAGCAGTGATCACAACCAGTACAGCAGAATTATGCATACACTGAGCAGCATCACTGTATCTCCCCCTCTGTGTGACATTATCACAGGTCCTGGAAACACACAGCAGTCACATGACTCCCCCCCTCCGTGTGACATCAGCACAGGTCCTGGAAGCACACTCCAGCACTTTCAGCTGAGGTGAGTTGTACATAGAACTCAAGTATAAGCAGAGGGAGGCTTTTTCAGGAGGCTTTTTCAGCATAAAAAACATGCTGAAAAAAGTCGGAGTATATACGGTGTGTGTATATATATATATATATATATATATATATATATATATATATATATATATATATATATATATATATATACATAATATATATTATGTATATATATATATATATATATAATGTATATATATATAATATAATTTTCTTTACACTTCACGTATACTTGATACTTTGCTTTGCTCTATTACCTAAAATATCAAGAAAATGCATTTAAAGGGGTTGTCTCGCTACAATGATTGGGTTTTAATTTAAAGATCTTTAAAAAAAAAGCAGCTTTGCAATATATGTTCATTACAAATTTCCTACTGATTTTGAGCTAGCCCTGTTAGTATTACTACATCAGCTTCTCAAATCTCTATAGCAGCTGACCTGTTGATCCTTATCTTACTGGCTGTCAGGTCTGAATGACTCATCACCTTTGAAGACAGGTCGGAGCAGAGAGCCCCTCCAGCACAGAATGCTTCTGGAGTGGAAGGAGGGGGAGGAGGACTCTGGCGTCTGTGTCCTGGATTAACCCTGTGTGTGCCTGCTTCCTCCTGCTCTCTACACAGATAGATGTGACAGCAGTGACCCTGTCTGTTACTATAATCATGATATGTCTTTGGAACTGTGACTATACTAATACTATACAGATCAGGGGGCATGTGAATACTTTATGTTCTCCTGTATTAGGGACACATCCTGAGTATAGTAACACTGCCCTTGTTGTTGCTGGAGATGTGGAGACTTGTAAGCTAAGCAGGGGATATAGGAACACTTGCATCCTCTCTGCTCTATTAGCACACCACTTCACATTCCTTTCTACACTCATAGATCAGCCCTCTCCTGCAACAGACCTAGGCAGGCACACACAGGGTGAACTCTGAGAGCAAACCCCCTCCCCCCCCTGTATAGAAGTTACGTAGCTGCCTGTGTGCTGATGGGAGGGGGGAGAGGGAGCAGAACAGACAGACCAAGAAGCACGCCCCTCAGTTCAACTTACCAGGCTCACTGACAGGCTGAAAGCTCGTAATGAGACAACTCCTTTAAGTTTGTGGCTGTAAAATTGAAAAAATGAGGAACAGTTCAAGGGGCATGAATACTTTTGCAACCCACTGTATACAGTATCACACAATGTTATGAATATTGTTTGATATATTTTCATGGAACAACACTGAAGTGTTGAGCGATTTTTATCGACAAAGTTGAAATCGGCAAGGTTTTTTATGGTGATCGAATTTTCCAGATCATGCGATAATTAAGGTTAAAATCTGAGCATCATCTATTAAGATCGCGCCTTTTTCGGCGCTTCCTGTAATTTTGGCGGCCAGCAAATCAGATTACAGAATAGAGCAGGGTGACATGTGTGTGCGACGTCATGACTGGGATGTGTATGGTTGCGATTGGCTGGAAAAATCACATGACCTCGTTTTACATAGAACAGCGTTTCCTGTTTCAGCCTCAGTGTCTCTCAGCGTCTCATAGGGAAAGGACCTGCGCTCTGTCTGTGGCCAAACAGCTCAGCGAAATTAGTCTATTTCTGCACAGAGAAACCTCTACTATTAGCTGTGATCCGTCCAATTTAGTTAGATTAGAGATTTGAAGAATTTATGTAGTTAGCTAGAGAATTTTAAAGCAGCATCTACCGCTGTAAATTCACGGCGGTGGGAGCGGGGGGGGGGGCCCCCGCGGGCGAACACAGACAAGCTCTATCTATAAAGAACATTGGATAAAGTTCACCAAGACTTAGTGTAGACATTGTAGTGGAATATCTTTATTATTAACAGTTTGCTATTGAAATATTTCCTGGATATTGGGCAGCCTGAACTTATATTGGATAAACATCATTTCTAGTAACTGCAGGTCTCTTTGTTAGCTGCAAAACTCCACTTTTATCAGTATACATTTCAGATAGGTGTTCATTTTAATTTTTGTGACTGTTGATATATCCACCTTGCACTTAAATTACAATCCAGCAATCTTGTAGTCAGCACAGGTTGTTTGTTGCCAAAAATACCGTGTATCGTACGAAAACATCACAGTTACGTGTTTTTTGACTTTTGCGCACCCAGTACTGTTCATTGACGCAGCATCTACGTAAATCTTAAAACAGCAATTCTATATTCACCACAGGTGAATTGAAAGGTGCAAAAAATACCATTTATTATATCAAAACATAACAGTTACGTGTTTTTTGACTTTTGCGCACCCAGTACTGTTCATTGACGCAGCATCTACGTAAATCTTAAAACAGCAATTCTATATTCACCACAGGTGAATTGAAAGGTGCAAAAAATACCATTTATTAAATCAAAACATAACAGTTACGTGTTTTTTGACTTTTGCGCACCCAGTACTGTTCATTGACGCAGCATCTACGTAAATCTTAAAACAGCAATTCTATATTCACCACAGGTGAATTGAAAGGTGCAAAAAATACCATTTATTATATCAAAACATAACAGTTACGTGTTTTTTGACTTTTGCGCACCCAGTACTGTTCATTGATGCAGCATCTACGTAAATCTTAAAACAGCAATTCTATATTCACCACAGGTGAATTGAAAGGTGCAAAAAATACCGTTTATTATATCAAAACATAACAGTTACGTGTTTTTTGACTTTTGCGCACCCAGTACTGTTCATTGACGCAGCATCTACAAAATCTTAAAACAGCAATTCTATATTCACCACAGGTGAATTGAAAGGTGCAAAAAATACCATTTATTATATCAAAACATAACAGTTACGTGTTTTTTGACTTTTGCGCACCCAGTACTGTTCATTGACGCAGCATCTACGTAAATCTTAAAACAGCAATTCTATATTCACCACAGGTGAATTGAAAGGTGCAAAAAATACCATTTATTATATCAAAACATAACAGTTACGTGTTTTTTGACTTTTGCGCACCCAGTACTGTTCATTGACGCAGCATCTACGTAAATCTTAAAACAGCAATTCTATATTCACCACAGGTGAATTGAAAGGTGCAAAAAATACCGTTTATTATATCAAAACATAACAGTTACGTGTTTTTTGACTTTTGCACACCCAGCATTGTTCATTGACGCAGCATCTACGTAAATCTTAAAACAGCAATTCTATATTCACCACAGGTGAATTGAAAGGTGCAAAAAATACCGTGTATTATACGAAAACATAACAGATACAGACATAACAGACTCCTTTTCCCGGCACTTTTTTAATCTGGGGGTCAGACAGGTTTAATGGTCATACTGCGGTCCAGGACAGGTATAGTCAATGTCCAGTGAAACTAAAATGGTGGTTGAAAGACTCCTTTTTGCGGCACTTTTTAATTCTGGGGGTCATGCAGGTTTGGGGCTCATGCTGTGTTCCAGGACAGGGATATTCAATGTCCAGTTCAAGTAACATGATGGTTCAAATCATACTGCCTTCTGGCACTTTTTAATTTGTGGGTGATGCAGGTTTAAGGGTCAGGCTGTGGTACAAGACAGGGATAGTGAATGGTCTGTGACTTTTTTTCTGTGACTTTTATAACCTAAGTGTGTTGCCTAAGATGTAGCACGTATCCATTTGACTGTTGTGGATGTTAATTTCAGCTTCTCCAGCCTTGTTTGGGTGTAATAATGAAGGTATTGTTGCTCTCCCATAGACTTTAATGGTAATCGCTCATAATCGATGCTCACTATCGAAAACCTTATCGATAGCGGCCGACTATCGACTATTGATCGATCTCGATAGCCAACGCTCTCGCTCTACACTAGATATGACACCTTGACTCAATGTAGAGTAGTCATCGTACATCTTGTGCAACAATGTAAATTTGGTATGCCGTCATAATAACTCAACACACAGTGTCAGGAATCTCCTGCTATACCTTGGAACTTGCTAACTGTGTTTGCCTTAAGTTCGCCCTCAGTCAAGATGGTGGATTGTGTCTCAGCTGGTTGCCATCTTGTTTCCTGTTTCCTGTTCCTGTTTCCTAAATAAACTCCTCAAGCCTGTTGCTCAATGCTTGAGTATTGTGTTCTAGCTTCTGCTTGCAGTACTCTCTAAGGTCCTATGCATTATTATGCTGTAGATACATAAAGCCATTGCCTGGGCTAGCCCTTTGATTGAGACTCAACACGCCTGGCTGAATCACCTGGAAGACTTCATCAACGCCATGAGTCAAATGTTCGACGATCCCAATCGTGGTGCTGCAGCTGAAGCAGCAATCCTAGCGTTGCGCCAGGGCAAACGCCCCGTTGCTGAGTATGCGATGGAGTACAAAAGGTGGGCAATCGACACCAACTGGAATCATGCAGCGAAGATGTCTTTATTTAGGAAAGGACTATGCAGCGCAGGTTTGGATGCCTTTATTAATCATTACATTCGGATTGATGACCGGCTGTCTGAACGACTACAAGAGAAATGGGCTACTTTGAATTATGACACCAAGCAGGCCCCATCTGCTCCTATCTCCTTTCCCAAGGAATCCCTGGGAAAAATTTACAGAGAATTGGGAAGCAAGCCTATGCAAATAGATTCCATATTAAGACATGAGAGCGTCGACAGAAGAGAGCATCGGCTTTGGGAAAGTTTATGCTTTTACTGTGGGAAGTCTGACCACTTCCTTATCAACTGCCCTAGACGTATATGGAGATTGGTGGCAACTATTATGGATCCTGACTGTTCTGATGGAGAATTAATTGCTTCCGAGACAGACTTATCTGAGAAAGCAGTTATCCATTCCATCTCATCAGTGGCGCCCCATATTAAGAAAGAAAATAAGGACTCTCATTGCTTCCTTCCTATTAAATTCCTAGCTAACTCTCAGTGGGTATCCGCCTCAGCAATGGTGGACTCTGGGGCAAGTGGTAATTTCATGGACCTGTCCTTTGCCCAAAAACATGGGGTTAAATTCCAGAAAAAACTCTCACCCATGGTAATGGAGACCGTAGATGGAAATCCACTGAACTCAGGGCCAGTGGATCAAGAGACAGAGCCACTTAAAGTCATTATGACATCCCAACACCATGAAGTACTGTCGTTTCTATTGATCTCTTCTCCACACTTCCCTGTTATCCTAGGTCTCCCCTGGTTGCAAGCACAGAAACCAGTTGTCAACTGGGAAACCAAGGAGATAAGCTTCCCAGCGGAGGATGTCCTTTCAACAGCTCACTCTGAACAAGGCCCGAAGATCCAGCTCAAGACAATAAGTTAATAGAGCTACCTTCTGTATACAAGGAATTTGCAGACGTTTGCAGCAAACAGAATGCAGACAAGCTCCCCCCACACCAACCCTATGATTGCCCCATAGAATTGCTTCCGGGTGCACCTTTACCTTTTGGAAACATCTATCCTTCGGCGTGTCCAAAATTAAAAGCCCTCAAGGACTACATAGAGGAGAATCTGGCTAAGGGGTTCATTTGCCCATCTTCCTCACCGGCGGGTGCTCCCATATTCTTTGTTGAAAAGAAGGACGGTTCCTTGAGACCTTGTATTGATGATAGACAACTTAAAGGGGTGTTATCATTTCATTAAATGGCATTCATAGTAAGGGGACAGTGAAAATAAGCAACTGTGCAATTGGATGTCATTAGCAATGCTGTCTTGTTCTCACAGTGTCCCTTATCTTGTGTTTTTATTTACACTGATATCCAGTGTGGGTCTGATCCCTCCTCCTTGAATTTCACTAGCTGAGAGCTCATTTACATTCTGTACAGCCCCTGGGTTGATTCACGGGCTGTACAGAATGACTCAGAGTTAGGGGCCGTAGCATTTTTCTGTCTCCACACCTAGCAGAAACAGACTGCAGCAGAGTGTACAATGAGAAAACATGACAGTTTTGACCCTGTGCCTAACTCTCTTGCATAGCAGATCTGTGCCGTTCTTAGAAAGTTGTAATACATCTCCAGCTGTGAGAGGAGATCAGTGCTCAGATTAGATTGAATGCAGCCTGTGGTATGTATACAGCTCTTATAAAATAAGACTGATAGGGAGAGACACAGTGACATGTGGACTCAGAGGGGAGGGGGGGGCGCCTCAGGCCAGCAGTGAAGGAGGGATGATGTCATCCAGCTGGGAGGGGAAGAAACGCCCCTGCATTCACAGAGTTGAGAAGCTCAGAGCAGTGTGAATGAGCCGAAGTAAGGAAGTGATACATCCCCTTTAACAAAATTTCCATCAAAAACCGTTATCCTCTTCTGGAGAGCATGTGACATGCAAAAACTTTTTCCAAATTAGATCTACGAAGGGCTTGGTCCGTATCAGATCTGGGGATGAATGGAAAACAGCTTTTAGGTCACGTTATGGGCATTTTGAATATTGTGTTATGCCTTTTGCCCTTTGTAATGCCCCAGCCAGCTTTCAATATCTCATCATGACATCTTCAGAGACCTCCTGGACCAGTTCACAGTCATCTACTTGGAGGATATTTTGATTTTCTCCAACTCGATGGAAGAACACCAGAGACATTTGAAACTTGTTCTGGAACGTCTGAGAGAGAACCATCTCTACATTAAGATTGAAAAATGTGAACTTCATCAGACCGAGGTCCACTTCCTTGGTTGTATAATTTCACCTCATGGTCTAGCAAAATTTAAGCAATAGTAGACTGGCCTACTGTAATGCTAGTGAAATTTGTGACTATTTGATGTCATAATTTCCATTTCTTGTATGTTAAACTAATTATACTTTCAGTGTTGTATTACAAGTTATAATCACACAGGCTTGCATACCTCTGTTTAGCTCTCAAACCTGTAGACTTCACTTGCTTAATTTACGACCGACCTCATGGGGCCGCATCCTCTAGTTTCAGAGTGATTCTGTGTTCCTTATCTTAGACTCAGTGAGCTGGCCCCTCCATGGTACAAGATAAGGTCATACAAAAGAACTCTATACTCTAAGTGGACACAATACGTAGGTTGTGTCTGCCTGTTTTTTTGTTTTAAGACTTATAAGACCAGGACAGCTTGTGGTGATTTCAGAAGCTCTGGTACCCAGCGGTAAGGACGCTTGCGCTGGTGTTGAAGTCCCTCCTGGAGTTCCCTGCTCTTGCCATTAAGCTTCTCTGGTTGAAGTCATAACAGGTGATGTTATAAGCTCCGAGGAGGTGAAGTTTGTAAGTATTTAACCTTTGTAAATACATATTAAGCAAAACTATCCCCAATGTCACACTATTTTCTGTAACAAGTTTATCATAACTAATTGATTCTTATGTTAAATAAGATTGTGTTGTATCCTGACTGACTGGCCTTCTTTAAAAGCTGTATCTAGAACCTTTATTGACAAAACTTGGCATAACACCTACCCCCAGAAGCATAAAGGATGTGCAACGTTTCATAGGTTTTGCCAACTTCTACAGACGCTTCATTAAGAATTACTCAGAAATAATTTCCCCAATTACACAGTTGACTAAGAAGAAGAAGGTTTTTGTTTGGTCTCCCCAAGCACAAGAATCCTTCTCTCTCCTTAAAACTAAGTTCACTACAGCCCCTGTATTAGTTCATCCCAATCCAGAACTTGCCTTCATTGTGGATGCTTCAGACTGTGCTATAGGAGCTATTCTGTCTCAGAGAATTATTATTACACACTTGTGCTTTTTTCTCCCGACATCTAACACCTGCTGAGAGGAATTATGTGGGGAATAAAAAACTGTTAGCTATTGTTGCAGCCTTTAAGGAATGGAGACACCATCTTCAAGAAACCTCACAGCAAATAATTGTTCTAACTGATCACCGTAATTTGGAATTTGTGAGATCTGCCAAGTGTCTATCCCCTTGCCAAGCTCGTTGGAGTCTTTTCCTCAATCAATTTAATTTTGTAATCTCATACAGGCTCGGATCCCATAATGGCAAGGCGGATGCTTTATCAAGAATTTTCTCCAATGATTCCACTTCTACTATTCCACTCAAAACCATTGTTCCTGAGTCTAATGTTGTGGGGATAATCCATAATAAAGACCTGCTTAAGGAACTAAGAGAGGCCTATGGCATTGACTCCTTACTGTCTCGACCACCTGAAGATGTGCATTTAGGGCGACATGTATGATCGGGATTTGCGCCCGATTTCTGGCGTATCCTGCGCCTCACCGACTCAAATCCCCTATCGGACGCAGGGATGCGATGTTAGGCGCAGGGTTCGCCCCTTTCGGCGGTGCCTGACATGAAGGGGCGTGCAATGGGCGCGGTTTGGGCGTTCTGGGGCGGGACGTGGCGCGTTCGAAAACTCCGAGGCATGTATGATTGCGGGTCAGCAAAGTGCGGCGCATTGCAGCGCTCTACAGCTCCGACAGGCAGACCTAGTTGAAGTTGGTCTAAATGAGCCGGCGGAGGCGAAGTGAAGCGAGAACGTAACATGAGAAGAAACATATAGAAGATCGCAAAAGAAATCTCGGCTCTCAGCTCTGTGCGGCATGGAGTATGATTTAAAAAAAATCACTTTTATTAGGTCTAAAACATTATCAGAAAAAGTGCTCAAACCTTCAAAAAAAAAAAAAAAAATCACTTTCCAAAAATCTAGACCGGCGCTACATCGGGAATTTGGATATTCGAAATTGTCGGGAAATACAGTAATTCAAATTCTGTAAGCGCTTCTCATTTGTCGGCAAAAACCAGCCAATCAGAATAGGAGCGACAGTGACCCATTATAACCTATGGAAAACAATAATATGGGGATAACGAAAAAAAAATATTAATTCAATAAATTCATTTTTATTTCTTTATTTTCGTTAGCCACTGATCAATAGTATGGGTGTAATGAAAATAAAGAAATAAAAATGAATTTATTGAAATAATTTTTTTTTTCGTTATCCCCATATTATTTTTCATTTTATATAGAGATCGGCACAACTTCGTGAGTCTTATCATTTTATTTCGGGCATGTACAGTTTTATTATAGATTGCATTAGAAAACCCATAAGCGCCTCGCTCGCTCTCCCATTGGTCCAAATATCTGCGCCTCTTTTAACTTAGCCAATCACAAACAGAGCCCGCTCTGCATTTTTTGACCCATAGAACTCTATGAGAAGGTAGCTCAGCCGCTGATTGGCTAAGCAAGACGAGCCCCTCTTCCCCCTAACCAATCACAGTACTAGAATATTTCCCATAGACAGTAATAACTTTTAGGTTGCCCTTCTATCGCGCCCTTCTTTCTCCACTCAAAATAGACGCACTACATATGATTGGTGGATTCATATCTGCCGCCTGGGCTCAACCAATCAGCTCTTTTCTGCCTTTTTTACTGTATTTTGAACTGTCCCGCCTTTGAATTTGATTGGTCAATAAATCTCCATAGCTTATAATGGGTCACTGTCGCTCCTATTCTGATTGGCTGGTTTCTGCCGACCAATGAGAAGAGCTTAAAGAATTTGAATTACTGTATTTCCCGGCAATTCTCTATATCCCAATTCCTGATGTAGCGCCGGTCTCGGCGACAAACGCGTTGTTAGGGATTTGATTGATTTATGTTTATAGAAGGTTTCAGCTCTTTTTCAGATAATATTTTACACCTAATAAAAATGATTTTTTTAATCATACTCCATGCCGCACGGCGCTGAGAGCCGAGATTTCATTGCCCCGATCTCTCCATTGACTACAATGGGACAAGTAGCTCGCGCTCTGATTGGCCGAGATAGCCAAGCCCCCGCTAGCTCAACCAATCAGCTCTTTTCTGCATTTTTACTGTATTTTGAACTGTCCCGCCTTTGAATTTGATTGGTCTATACTTCTCCATAGCTTATACTGGGTCACTGTCGCTCCTATTCTGATTGGCTGGTTTCTGCTGACCAATGAGAAGAGCTTACAGAATTAGAATTACTGTATTTCCTGGCAATTTCCAATATCCAAATTCCTGATGTAGCGCCGTTCTAGATTTTTGGAAAGTGATTTTATTTATGTATTTTTTTAGTAGGTTTCAGCTCTTTTTCAGATAATGTTTTACACCTAATAAAGGCGATTTTTTCATTCATACTCCATGCCGCACGGACATCTTTAATGATTTCTCGCTGATTTCCAGCCTGTCTCGAATCGGAATATTTGTTTGGCACAGTCCCGCACTGCGCCTAAGTCCCGCACTGCGCCCCACAAACTGGTGAGGCGTGGCGGACTCATGTATGAGCGCACCTCGGCGCCGATATACATGAGGAGCAAATTTCGCCAGAAAACTGGCGAAAACGTGCGCTCCGACGCGGCGAGATTCATGCATGTTGCCCTTAGTGCTCAAGAACAAGATGTGGACCCATGGGCAGCAGCTATACATACTCGAATCAGTAAGACTGAAGATTCTGAAGCTAGCCCATGATTCTAAGATTGCCGGTCACGAAGGAGTGCAGAAGACACAGGAATTTTTATCCCATTTCTTTTGGTGGCCCAATTATTTACAGGATGTAAGGAAGTCTGTAACATCATGTGCCATTTGTGTTCGATGCAAGACCCTACGTTCTCCACCCACGGGTTTGTTACAGCCTTTGCCAGTACCCTCTCATACCTGTGGTTCTATTTCCATGGACTTTATCATAGATTAGCCTACATCTAAGGGGAAAAATACTATTCTCGTAGTAGTTTACCGGCTCACCAAGGCTGCACATTTCATTCCATGTACTGGTCTACCCTCTGCCAAAGACACTGCCGACCTCATAGTTCAGAATGTGTTTCGTCTTCATGGAGTTCCTGATGAAGTTATCTCGGATTGTGGGGTGCAGTTTACATCAAAATTTTGGTGGCGTTTTTTGCTCAGCACTTGACATTGATATTAATCTATCAACCGCCTTTCACCCACAATCTAATGGACAGACTGAACGCACAAATCAGACCCTGGAACAGTACCTGCGATGCTATATTTGTCACTTACAAGATGATTGGGTTGATCTGCTTAGTGTGGCTGAATTTTAGTACAATAATTCCCAAAATGCCTAACCAAACAAACTCCTTTCTTTGCAAATTTGGGGTACCATCCAAATATTCTTCCTAAATTCAATGCTGTTCCACATATTCCAGCTGCAGCGGAAAGGATCTCTGCACTACAACAACATTTACAAAGTACTAAAGGAAACACTAGAGAGGGCCCACGAAAATTACAAGAAGACGGCAGATAAACGTCGTAGGCCAGCACCAACTTTTAAAGTGAGGGATAAGATATGGCTTTCCACCAGAAATTTGAAACTTAGAGTTACTTCACCAAAACTGGGACAGAAGTTTGTCGGGCCGTATAAGATCATCAAGATAATCAGTCCAGTAGCTGTTCGCTCAAACTCCCACCATCTATGAAGATCCATGCTGTTTTTCATGTGTCTCTATTAAAGCCTGCCATGCCCAACCCCTTTCCAGGACGTGTTCCTCCTCTTCCTGATGCAGTGGAGATAGACGGGCAAGAACAGTTTGTTGCAGAGCAAATCTTGGACTCTAGAATTTACAAGAACCAGCTACAATACCTCATTAAGTGGCAAGGTTATGGGTCTGAAGAAAATTTGTGGGAACCTGTGAGTAACATTAATGCTCCTCGACTGATCAAATAATTTCATAAAAGACATCCGGAGAGACCGAATCAGGTGACTTCCAGAGGCCGCTGTTGAGGTGGGAATAATGTCAGGAATCTCCTGCTATAGCTTGGAACTTGCTACCTGTGTTTGCCCTTAAGTTTGCCCTCAGTCAAGATGGTGGATCATGTCTCATCTGGTTGCCATCTTGTTTCCTGTTCCTGTTTCCTATATAAACTCCTCAAGCCTGTTGCTCACTGCTTAAGTATTGTGTTCTAGCTTTTGCTTGCAGTCCTCTCGCCTAGGAACTTACCTTCCAGTCTGTTCCTCTCCTCGCAGTTCAACCTGCAAATCCAGGGACACCTGCTGACCTCTCGTCAGTCTCCTTCTACTCCTTGCCTCGGATCCCTGCCTACTTTTCTGCTGCTTCCAGATCAAGTCTCCTGTATCTCCCTGTGTTTTTGGCCTAGTCCCTGCCACTGGATTCCAGCAATATACACTAGTATCGTAACAAACAGCCATCAATGTCTAAACTGCTGGCAATAAAAGTGAGTACACATCTAAGTGAAAATAGACAAAGTGTGCCCACAGAGTCAATATTTTGTTTTGCTACCATTATTTTCCAGCACTGCCTTAACTCTCATGGGCATGGTGTTCACTAGAGTTTCACTGGTTGCCACTGGAATCCTATTCCACTCCTCTACGACAACATTACAGAGTTGGTGTATGTTAGAGACCTTGTGCTCCTCCACCTTCCTTTTAAGGATGCCCCATAGATGGTCAATAGGGTTTAGGTTTGGAGACATGCTTGACCAGTCCAACACCTTTACCCTCATTTTCTTTAGCAAGACAGTGGTCATCTTGGAGGTGTTTTGGGTCATTATCATGTTGGAATAGTTTCTGAAGGGAGGGGATCATGCTCTGCTTCAGAATGTCACAGTACATTCATAGTTCCCTTAATGAACTTTAGCAATTTACAGCTGGCATTGCTCATCCAGCTCAAAACCATACCACTCCCAACACCATGCTTGACTGTAGGCAAGACACGCTTGTCTTTGAACTCCTCACCTGGTTGCCGCCACACACACTTGACACCATCTGAACCAAATAAGTTTATCTTGGTCTCATCAGAACAGGACATGGTTCCAGTAATCCACGTGCTTAGTCTGCTTCACTTCAGTAAACTCTTTGTGGGCTTTCTTGTGCATCATCTTTAGAAGAGATTTCCTTCTGGGGTGACAGCCATGCAGACCAATTTGATACATTGTGCAGCGTATGGTCTGAGTAGTGTTAGGCTAATTCCCCACTCCTTTAACCTCTAGCAGTGCTCATATGTCTATTTTGAAAGACAATCTCTAGATATGATGCTGAGCACATGCACTCAACTTCTTTGGTCAATCATGCAAGGCCTATTCTGCAACCTGTCTTGTTAAATCGCTGTATGGTCTTGGCCGCTATGCTGCAGCTCAGTTTCAGAATGTTCACAATCTTCTTATAGCTTAGGCCATCTTTATTTAGAGCAACAGTTCTTTTTTCAGATCTTCAGAGAGTTCTTTGCCATGAGGTGCCATGTTGAACTTCCAGTGACCAGTATGAGAGAGTGTGAGAGTGATAACTAGAGATGGATGAATTTCTCAAAAATTTGATTCGGTGACTTCGCTGAATTTTCAGACAAAATTTGTTTCGGTCCGAATTGCTTCGGGAAGAATCGCGTTAAACAGCTATTTCCAGGCTGCACGGAGCCTGCAGGGTGCTGTAGAACGTTGTACCGTGCTTAAATATGCAGAGGGAGCTTGGTTTGGTCTTCATACAATGTTGTGTTTTAGTATGACACGCAGATGACTGCTGCCGCTCTTAGAATCGCTTTACTATAAAATTCCCTGGGCACTTAAGAGGGCAAAACTGACCAAAAAACTGAAGCGGGAATGTAGCCTGATATAGTCATGCCAGCGAAAGCTGGAAAAAAACAAGCTGAGAGCTCAGGTGGCAACATTAGTGACAGAGTGTGGAGGTGACGGCGGCAGCCACAGCAGCATGAGGTCAGAGAGTGGCACAATGACATTCTGAAGGTGGCAAAAACAGGAGTGGCACAATGACACAGTGTGTAGGTTACGGCAGCAGCCACAGCAGCATCATGAGGTCAGACAGTGGCACAATGACATTCTGGAGGTGGCAAAAACTGGAGTAGGCCACAGAGTGGCACAATGACACAGTGTGGAGTTCAGGGCAGCAGCAGCATGAGGTCAGACAGTGGCACAATGACATTCTGGAGGTGGCAAAAACTGGAGTAGGCCACAGAGTGCTACAATGACACAGTGTGGAGGTCACGGTAGCAGCAGCATGAGGTCAGGCAGTGGCACAATGACATTCTGGAGGTGGCAAAAACTGGAGTAGGCCACAGAGTGGCACAATGACAGAGAGTGGAGGTGATGGCAGTAGCAGCATGAGGTCAGACAGTGGCACAATGACACAGTGTGTAGGTTACCACAGCAGCCACAGCAGCAGCATGAGGTCAGACAGTGACACAATGACATTCTGGAGGTGGCAAAAAACAGGAGTAGGCCACAGAGTGGCGCAATGACACAGTGTGGAGGGCACGGCAGCAGCCACAGCAGCAGCATGAGGTCAGGCAGTGGCACAATGACATTCTGGAGGTGGTAAAATCTGGAGTAGGCCACAGAGTGGAGGTGACGGCGGCAGGAGCAACAGCATGAGGTCAGAGAGTGGCACAATGACACAGTGTGGAGGTGACCGTCGCAGCAACCACAGCAGCAGCAGTATTAGGTCAGAGAGTGGTACAATGACATAGTGTTGATGTCATGGCACCAGCAACAGCAGCAGCAGCATGAGGTCATAGAGTGGCACAATGACAGAGTGTGGAGGTGGGTGGCAATACCAGTCCCTGCTAAAGATGGGTGGTGGCAGATGGAGAAACTGTCACCAGATGTGTGGCATCAGGCAGGCGGCGGCATCAGAATAGTGGCTGAGGCAGGTAGTTTAAAAACCCAGACTCTTTTCTCCATTTTAGGTGGGGCTTTCATGGGGGGGGGGGATGTTAAGTCTGATGCCAAAGGCCCATTGGGGGTTGGGGAAAACCCGGGCCCCAATCCAGCCTGTTTCTTTCTTGACAAAGGGGGCCCAATATTTGGGGGCCCAGGAAGCTTCTCCACTAAAAAATCGGGAAATTTTGGGGGCCACACACCCAGTGGGCCGGTAAAGGACTTTGTTTTGGGCCCCTGACCGTATTTTCAGCCCCCAGATGCCCCGCGTTTTTCCCGTGCCCCCTTGGGGAAAACAAACCGATAATAAAAAGGGATGGCCCACCTTCTGTTTTTTACATATTTATGAAGTGTGGTACTCCCTTTTTTGGGGAAAAAAAAATTACGGTTTGGGAAACTCTCCACCCTTTTGCTCGGCACAAGCATAAATTCTCTGAACGGTTTCAGATTTCCCCCATTTTGGAAAAATGAGGGGTGCGTTTTCCCAAAAACCCGGACAGGAGCACGGGCCAGCTTCTGCACCTTAGGGTGGTTGGCACATTATGTTTGTCTCTTTGAATTTGCCCCCGCTGAATTTACTGCTGGCGCCATGGTAGGGGGAAGGGAGGAGCATTTGGACCGGGAGATGATGGCAAAGAGGGAAAAGCTCCCCTTTTGCGAGGTGGGGGAGCCTTGGGTGGGTGCAATTGGGATGAGTGCCCTGGGCGTGCTTGGGTGCTGGGTTTCTGGGGGGCCGGCAGGATGGACCCCAAAATCTGAGCCCCGGTTTCCCAGGCCACCCGGGTTGGGGGACGCTGGGATGTGTTGACGAAAGGGGCCCTGGGGCCAAAGTTTTGCTCCTGGCCCCCGCTTTACTTTCTGCCCACCGAAATTTACCTATACCCCTATTTTTCTCCCCGGTGTCTTACAAAAAAAACTGCCCCACCGGTTGAGTATTTGATTTTACCGGCCCAACGCTCCGCATGAAATGGGTACTTTCCCCCGCTGCCTCGCTGAGCCCCCGTGCCGGGTTCTTTCTTGGACCTGCCCAACCGGGTTTTTAACCCCGTGGCCACTTGGTCCCGAAACCCCACACTGCTGCATCCCGCTGACCCCAGGGCCAACATTCCCCCCCTTTTGGGTGCGCTGCTGCCCGAGGGGAAAGCTGACGCCCCCCCCTTTCCCGACGATGATGAAGCCCTTGCTTAACCCCGGGTACCAAATGCGGTGGCTACATCCTATCTATTTGTTTTCATGTAATGCTGTCCTCATCCCCCGGTTTTGGTATGCAGAGGCTGACCCCCCACAACATGCCCCCATTCCCCTCTCCCCATCTATACTTTGCCGCCTACTTCAAGAAGCAGGGGATATTGGCTCCATTTCTTTACTGCCCCAAATAGCTGCTGTGCCCCCCTCAAAATTGTTCTTCCCCGCTATTTTAGTTTGGGGCTGAGCCCGACAAAATTGTTGATCTTAGGGCTTTAGGGGAAACCCCAATTTGGGGCCCGAGGAGGTTGAGGAAAAAGGGGAGGGGGCCCCTGACCCGCCCTGGGGGCCCTGCCCAAATAAGGGTTTTTGTCTGACGTTCCCTTTAGGTTTTTCAGATGTCATCTGGGAGGGGAAATGGAATTTACCCAGTCAACCAAAACAAGAACCCTTGGGTTCCCGGTCAGCCAAAAAGCCCCTAGATTTACAGCGGCAGTTTGTGGCCCCCCGAGTGACCCTTTTGCGGGCGTTTCCCCCTTTTGTGCGGGGGACCTGGGGGGTTTTCTCCCGGAATGTTTTTTGCCACTGGCCCCCTTTGCCCGGTGAAAAGCCCGCCCCCTCTCTGTTTGACTTTTGTTTGTTCTAAAAAAACCCGAAATGTTTGATGAAGCTTTTTTGTATATGATAAAAACCCCCTGGGATTTGACTCCAAAGAAACCCAAATAAAAAGCTTTTGGGGAACCATTGGATTTAAATGCGCTCCACAAAATTTGGCCCTGAAAAAAATTGGGCTTGTATTTTGTTGTTTAAAAACACTGGTATTTTACTGAAAGTAAAAACACAAAAAGGCTTAATTAACCTTCGGGATATGAATTATGCTACAGGGAAAAAATTTCTTTTTTGGCGGTTGGGAAAAAAAAGTTTTTTTACTAAATACAACTGCAGGGGGAAAAAACTTAGTTAACCCTTGGATTTTAAATTGGCCAAAAAAATTTTAAAACCCAAAAAAAACTACCAGTTTGTAGGGGTGTTTTCAATTGGGGTGTATTTTACGGGTTTTTGGGGAAAAAAGAGCAAAATTTTAATTAACATTCGGTTTTGTATTATGTACAGGCAAAATTTTCTTTTTTGGGGTTTTAAAAAAGGCAGGTTTTTTTTAGTACCGAACGCAGAAAACGCTTTAAATTTAACCCCCGGATGTAAAAATTTCGCAAAAAAATTGGCAACCAAAAATACCAGTTTTTAAAAACGTGTTACAATGGCGTGTATTTACGGTACAGAACAACAAAAAAAAAAGTAATTAACCCTTCGTTGTAAATTTATCTAAGGAAAAAATGTCTTTTTTGCCAAAAAAAGGGTTTTTTTTAGTCACCACAACAGCAAAACAACGTTAATTAACCCCTGGTTTTAAATTGGGGCAAAAAAATTGACAACCAAAAATGAAGTGGATTTGGATTGTAAAAACGTTGTTTCTTTAAATAAATACAAAGGAACAGGTTTAAATAACCCTTGGATATTCAAGTGCTGTGAGCAGATAGCTTAATTTATAGCACTGCATTGGACAAATGGACTTCAGTTCCAATACCCCACAAAACAGAATTAGAACGTTTAAAGAACAGCCTGGACAAGCTGGAAAACCCCCCAAAAAAACGCTGTATAAAAAGAGTTCTTTAGTAAGAGATATTTTAGCAGCCGTGGGAGCACCCTTCCCTAATCAGTACAGTGAAGGGGGTATGAGCTCCCCGTCGCGCCCAATTTTTAGTGCGGTAGCACAGAACCCCCCCGGCTCATTGGCTTCACCTTTCAATGTCTGGGGCTACCCTTCTTCCCCCCAAGTTCTTTGCCCCATGTAACCCTGTGCTCTCACCATTTTAAACAATTAAAAGCACACTTTGTTCATGCGAAGTACCCCAAACTTCGACTTCGTTCCGAACCGAAGTTTTCCTGAAATTCTAAACGAATTCCACTTCGTTAGAATCAATTCGGCCATCTCTACTTGTAACACTAATGAATCACATGACATTGTGGAGGGAAAAAGGTAAATTGGGCATAATTTGTCCACTTTACTTAAGGGTGTACTCACTTTTGTTGCGGGCAGTTTAGACATTGATGGGTGTGTTGAGTTATTTTGAGGGCACACCAAATTCACACTGTTATTCAAGCTGTACTCTGACTATATTACAGTGTATCAAAGTGTCATATCTTCAGTGTTGTCCCATGAAAATTTATTATACAATATTTATAAAAATGTGAGTGGTGTACTCACTTTTGTGAGATACTGTAGATATAAATACATAATACCAAACTAAATGTCTGAACTAGGCTTAGATCAACCAAAATAAAATTAGTTTGTGAAAACACACACCTATTAAAAAAATAGCATTTGAGAAGACGGGGCTGCTGGCTTCTTTTCAGGTGGCATGTATGAAATTTGGAGTTTAAGCGCATAATAGTAGCCTAGAATGCGCCTGATTAATGAACCCGCTCTACAACGGGTCATAAATTGGGCGCATTCTAGCGCTAAGATGATATTTCTGGCTCAGGTATACCACTTTGAAAGTGGTCTACCTGTTCCAGCAGTAGTGCGCCTAGAAAAGCCGTACTGAAGCTATGAATCTATAGCTTCATACGGTTCTAGTGCGCCCCACCTCCTGCATGACCCCCGAAGTCAGGCGCATTACAAAGTGCCGCTTGCGCTTTGTAAATCGCCTGATATTGGCGTACGGGCCATTTAAAAATTTATTGAAAAGGTCTGCACTGAATATTGTGCTGAAAAGATGCCAGGTATCTGGCACAGCCCTTCTCATACATGCCGCCCTATATTTTTAATCAGGCACACTCCAAAACTAAGTGCATTATAAAGCGCCCACGGCACTTTGTAATGCACCTAAGATTGTGGGGCGTGCTGGAGGCATGTCGCACTACAACCATACAATTTATGACTTTTTGTACAACCTTACACATTTATGACTTTTAAACTGCAAATCTAGGAACATTACTGCTGGAACAGGTAGACCACTTTTCTTCAGAGAATATGTTTTATGCCATGTGGTAATGTAAAATAATGGCCATATTTTTAAAATTTAAAACTCTCAAATATGCCAGTGTAAGAGCTTTTACTTGTTAGCAGCTCAATGCTCTTGCTTATAGAGAGGAGGAGGATTCAATATGGGAAATATCCCCTCTTTAGCAGTAGTACAATGGCACCGTGCTTAGCACGGTTAAGCAGCAGTACTAGGTTCCTGTGTTTCAATCTGACCCAGGACAACATTTTCATGAAGTATGTAAGTTCTTCTGGTGTCTAAATTGGTTTTCCACATCTTTAAAAAAATAAAATCATACAGTTTTTTAAATTAGTTTTCTCTGAAATGTGCCCTTATGTGTGTCAGAACAAGAGAAGTTAGAACGCTAGCCTCATTGGCTCCAAATCTAACCTACATATTTTTTTGTAAAATACTACAGCTAATTAAATTGATGTAACCCCTTACTGCCGCAGCCAGTTTTGACCTCCCTGACAGAGCCCTATTTTTTTTTAAATCTGACATGTGTCACCTAATCTTTTTGATTATTTTACCTATCCATGTGATTCAGAGATTTTTGTTTCATTAGACACTTTATATTACTTTAAGTAACCAAGACATTTTTGCTCAAAAGATCCCTGTTTATTTGTGAAAAATAAAAAAATATCGTGAAATTTTGGAAAAAAAATGTAAAAGTTCAGAAATTTCTGCATGTACTGTAAGACAGATAGTTAATCCACGAAAAAAGAGTTTATAACTGGAATCAACCATGTGTTTCTTGTAGGTTGCCCTTATTTAAATGTCTTTTTATTTTTTAGGACATTAGTGGGCTTAGAAATTTAGTTAGAATTTTTCACATTTTTCAGAAATTTTGCAACATAGTTTTTTTATGGACCATTCCTATTCTGACATGGTTCTGAGGGGCTTGCATGTTAGATACCCCCATAAATGACTATATATAAGAAACTACACCCCTTACAATATACAAAATAGCATTTATTAACCCATTAGGTGTTTCACAGAAATTAAAGCAAATTGGAGGTGAAATTTAAAAATTTCACTTTTTTTTTACAGATTTTGCATTTTTATCCATTATTCATTGGAACTCGGTAGATTGGACCAGGGAAATGCAACTTAATATTGATTCTCCCAATTCTGATGTTTTTATAGATATCTCATATTTGGCCCTGCTGCGCTATTTGGCTCAACCACAAGTTTCAGAATAGGAGGCGCACCTACTGGACTTAGGTGTCTTATTTTCATTACAATTTTCTTTAGAAACCATTTCAGGTTTGCGGACACTCTAAGGTGCTTAAACGTAATGAAAACCCCTAAATAGACCCCATATTGGAAACTACACCCCTTAAGCAATATATCCAGGGGTTTAATGAGTATATTGAAAGTTGTTTCACAATTTTTTTTAGCATTAGGCTGTGAAAATGAAAAATTTATTTTTTTCCAGCAATTTGCAGCTGAAAATGTTTCATTTTTACAAGGAATCCTGAAAAAAAATGCACCTCAAAATTTGTTACTCAATTTTTTCCAAGTTCAGCAATACCCTTTATGTGGGTATAAACTGCTGTTTGGACGTATGGCAGGGTGTAAAAGGGAGGGAGTGCTATTTGGCTTTTGGAAAGCAGATTTTGGTGGGTGCCATGTCACATTTACAAAGCCCACAAAGTACCAGAACAGGAGAAACCTTTCAGAAGTCGCCCAATTTTGGATTCAACGCCACTCACAGATCTCATCTAGGGGTGTATCATGCATTTTGGGCACACAGGTGTTCCACAGTCTTTTTAGCAAGCATTGGGCCATGAAAATGGGAATCGGAGAGAAAACAGTTCATGCAATATTAATGACAGGATCATTTTACTGTGCGGGTCGGTACAATTACAATTATATCAATTTTATTTAGTTTTTTATGTGTTATTACTTTTACACAATAGAAATGCATTTATAAAAAAAAATTGTTTTTATGTCGTCATAGTCTAATAGCCATAAATTTTTTATTTTTCTGTATATGGAGCTTATTAAGGGCTTTTTTTGCGGGATGAGTTAACGTTTTTATTGGTACCATTGTGGGGTTCATATGACGCTCGATGCGATTTAAACTATACCCAATTTTTTTAATGGTTTACTACTTTTACACAATAAAAACACTTTTATTCAAAAAGGAAAACATGTTTTTGCATCACCATCGTCTGAGAGCCATAATTTTTTTTATTTTTCAGTGTACAGAACTGTGTAAGGGCTTGTTTTTTGCTGGTTGAATTGACATTTTTA
>JAODAL010009170.1:0-112658 GCA_025379985.1 Phyllomedusa bahiana
AAAATTCAAACCCCCCGTTAGAATCAATTCGCCCCTCTTGTTGGGACTAAAGGGTTTTGAAATTTACATTTAAAATTTGGGGAAGTAGTGTGTGAGTTTGGACAGTGAGGAAAAGACTTGGGATTGATATTGTTAATTAATATCGGTGAGTTAGGATGAATTTAATGATCTATTGATATTATGGGTGACATGTATGATCAATTTGAAACCCGATTTTGGCGGAAACTGCCCCCTCACCGATCCGAACCCCTTCGGAGCAGTGATGCAGTGTTTAGGCGAAACCTCGACTTTTGGGATGCGCCCAACATGAAGGGGGTGAAAGGGGGCAGGTGTGGGCATTCTGGGGTGGGACCACCACATTCAATACCCCGTGCAGCATGATCCGGGTTGCAAAGTGCGCTCCAAAGGCAGAACTCTTAAAATGTAGTCTACCTGGGGCCGGGGGAGGCGAAGGGCGACCCCGAATGGGAAAAAAGTTCTAGGCGACTTTACAACATTACAATCCTAAAAATAAGTTTTCTATAAAATTGTTTCTTTAATAAAGAAAAATATCAAAGTTGTCTAAAAATATAAATGTATTGAAAAAGTTGATATTTAAAATTAAAGGAAAATATTTAAGATCGCAAAAGAAATACATCCAGCCCACTCCGTGGGGCATGGAGCATGTTTCAAAAAATATTTTTATTAGGTGTAAAAATTCTGAAAAAAAAGCTCAAAACCTTCTAAAAAAATAAATAAAAAAAAAATCACTAACAAAAAAAACAATAAGGTGCTACATCGGAAAATTTGGGGTTTGGGAAATTGCCGGGAAAAAACAGGGAATTCAAATTCTTACCGCTTCTATGGTGGGATAACCCCAATCAGAATGGACGTCAGGGAACATTATAAAAAGATGGGCCCCAATTTTTCCCCCCCCCAAATTCGGGTTTGATACTTCGCCGATTTCTCGGCAAAAAATTTTACTTTGTTCCAATTTTTCGGGAAAACAAGTTAAAAAACACTATTCTAGACTGCAAAAGAGCCTGCAGGGTGTGTAGAACTTGGCCATCTTTAAAAAAAGCAGAGGGAGTTGGTTTTTCTTATACAATGTTTTGTTTTAGTATGACACGCAAATGACTGCCGCCGTCTTAGAATCGCTTCACATAAAATTTCCCTGGGCATTAAAGGGGAAAACTGCCAACAAAAAGAAGGGGGAATGTACCTGATAAAGTATGGCACGACAGCTGGAAAAAAACAAGCTGGGGCCTAGGGGCAAAACATGAAAAAAGGGGGTGGGGGACGGCGCACCCAGCGAAGGTCAAAAGTGGCACAAGATATTTTGGGGGGCAAAAACAGTAGTAGGCCACAGGTGGCCAAGACACAGTTTGTTTGGTTTTCGGGAGCAGCCACAGCAGCGCATGAAGGGGAAAACGTGGCACAAGGACAGTGTGTAGGTCACGGCAGCAGCCACTGCACAGCATGAGGTCAGAGAGGTGGCACAATGACAGAGTGTGTAGGTCCAGGGGCAGAGCCAAGCGCACATGAGGTAGACAGGGGCACATGACATTCTGGAGGTGGCAAAAACAGGATAGCCACGGTGGCACAATGACAGAGATGTAGTCACGGCATAGCCACAGCAGGAGCATGAGGTCAGACAGGGGCACAATGACACAGTGTCAGTAGGGCGCAGCAGCTGGGGTCAGACAGTGCACATGACATTTGGAGTGGCAAAAAAGGAGTAGCCACAGAGTGGGACAAGACACATGTGGGGTCACCCGCAGCCACACAGCGCATGAGGTCAGACAGTGGCACAATGCATTTGGAGGTGGCAAAAACAGGAGTAGGCCACAGAGTGGCACAATGACAGAGTATTTTAGGTCACGCATCAGCCACAGCAGGAGCATTAGGTCAGACAGTGGCACAATAAACACAGTGTGCAGGTCACGGCAGCAGCAGCCTGAGGTCAGACAGTGGCACAATGACTTTCTGGGGTGGCAAAAAAAAAGGAGTAGGCCACAGAGTGGGCAATGACACAGTGTGGAGGTCACGGCAGCACCACAGCAGCAGCAAGGTCAGACAGTGGCACATGAATTCGGAGGTGGCAAAAAAAAACGGGAGTAGGCCACAGAGTGGGACAATGACACAGTGTGTAGGTCCGGCACAGCAGCATGAGGTCAGACAGTGGCAAAAATGACATCTGGAGGTGCAAAACGGGAAATGGGCCCACAGAGTGGGACAATGACACAGTGTGGAGTTCACGGCAGCAGCCACAGCAGCAGCATGAGGTCGGGACAGTGGCACAATGACATTCTGGAGGGGGCAAAAACAGGGAGTAGGCCACAGAAGGGACAATGGACACAGTGTGGAGGTCACGCAGGCAGCGACAGCAGCAGCATGAGATCAACAGTGGAACAATGACATTCTGGAGGTGGCAAAAACAGGATAGGCCACAGAGTGGGACAATGACACAGTGTGGAGGTCACGCAGCAGCCACAGCAGCAGCATGGGGTCAACAGTGGCACAATGACATTCTGGAGGTGGCAAAAACAGAGTAGGCCACAGAGGGGACATGACACAGTGTGGAGGCACGGCAGCAGCCACAGAAAGCAGATGAGGTCAGACAGTGGCACAAGGGACAGAGTGTGTAGGTCACGGCATCAGCCACAGCAGCAGCATGAGGTCAGATAGTGCCACAATGACAGTGTGTAGGTCACGGCAGCAGCCACAGCAGCAGCATGAGGTCAGACAGTGGCACTTTGACAGAGTGTGTAGGTCTCGGCATCAGCCAAAGCTGCAGCATGAGGCCCGGGAATAGTGCACAATGAACATTTGTGTAGGTCCGGCACAGCCAAAAGCAGCAGCATGAGGTCAGACAGTGGCAAAAATTACACAGTGTGTAGGTCACGGCAGCAGCCACAGCAGCAGCATGAGGTATGACAGTGGCAAAATTTGACAGAGTGTGTGGGTCACGGCATCAGCCACAGCAGCAGCATGAGGTCAGACAGTGGCACAATGACACAGTGTGCAGGTCACAGCAGCAGCAGCCGAGGTTAGACAGTGGCACAATGACATTCTGGAGGTGGCAAAAACAGGAGTAGGCAACAGAGTGGGACAATGACACAGTGTGTAGGTCAGGGCAGAACCACAGCAGCAGCATGAGGTCAGACAGTGGCAAAATTACATTCTGGAGGTGGCAAAAACAGGAGTAGGCCACAGAGTGGGACAATGACACAGCGTGGAGATCACGGCAGCAGCCACAGCAGCAGCATGAGGTATGACACTGGCACAATGACAGAGTGTGGAGGTGGGGGGCAATACCAGTAACTGGTAAAAATGGTTGGTGGCAGATGGAGAAACTGTCAGCAGATGTGTGGCATCAGGCGGGTGGCGGCATCAGAATAGTGGCTGAGGCAGGTAGTTTGAACCCAGACTCGTTTCTCACAGTTTGGATGAGGCGTCATGGCTGATGTAGTCCGAAGCCTAAGGCATTGGTGTGTCGAAATCCTGCCAATCCATGCCCGATTCATCTTGACAAAGGTCAGTCGTTCCACATTTCCCGTGGACAAGCGGGTTCTCCTTTGGGTAACGATGGCCGCCGCCGCACTGAACACCCGCTCTGATGCCACACTACGGCCAGGCAGGACAGCTTCTCCACTGCAAACTCCGGCAAGTTGCGGCCACACATCCATTTTGGGCTGCCCAGTAGTCCAGCGGATCTTCTAACTGGGGTGGCAGAGTGCTGTCCAAGTAGGCCCCCACCTGTTGGTTCAGGTCTGCTCCAGGTCTTGCTGTTTGCTGCTGGTGACTGCCCTCCTCACTAGGCGGGTGAAGGAAGCTGCTCATCAGTGACTCCAGAATTAAGTTGCTGCTGATGGAGCTGGTACTGCTCCGACCCCCCCCCCTTCCCCCAGCAGCAGCGGCAGTAGTGCATGAGCACTGAAGAACCCCCCGGTCAGACCTGTCAGAGGAGGGACGATGCCACATGTTCTGTCTTCTTACACGTTTCACTGTGTGTATTCCGACATCCAGCTAAACCTTCTCCTATGTTTCCAATAAATCCAAACTTTGTTCTGAACTTTTAACTCTTTTTATTAGTTAACAGCTTAAATGTGAATTAATGGATAAGGCATGGAGTTGATAGGAAGAATTATGCGGTAAAACTACAAACAATGCAGAAAACACAGATGTCAGTGATCAGCATGACAACATGATAATGACATTTATAGTACACTCTTAGTACAGGAGCACATGGCAAGAAACATGGCTGCCTAAACATGTGAGCACATAGGATAGACAATACATAGGTACCCGGATAATAACTGCATTCTAACTATTAACAGTTTTTATATACACAACATCACAGCATACTGATCAAACTCTTACCAGCTATGCTAAGTCGGAGAAATGGATAAAGATTTTGTGCACAGGAGAGCAGTGAAGTGGGGACTGACTCTTTTCCAGATTCTGCTCTGAAATGGCCTTCTTCTTCCCAGCATGCACTTCACCTGTGACATCATTCTCCCAGAATTCTCTGCAGTTTTAAAGGGTGGTCTGTAACACTTATATAAAGCACTGTACAACTTTGGCCAGAAGATGCACTATTACAACAAGTATTGCATACGTGGCTATCTGGCAATATTCTTTCAACCCTGCTAGACAGAACACTCCCCGCCTGACATCAACTGTGTCACCACTAGGCTTTTTGGGGAGAAAACAACAAAAAGAGTTCTGCGACTGGCCTGAGAAATAATTTGCTCTCTCCATAAATTCCACTTTGGCTTTTTGAAGACACCCCTAAATTTCTGAGCAGCCCATCTTGGTCGATAATTGGGTTCGAGCTTTCTCAAAGTACTGTTTTTAGAAACAGGTTCCCCTTTGTTCAGTTTATCTGTTTTTTAAAGCATAACATTCACGTTTTGATGTGAATTATCAAGTTCTTGGATCTTCTAGGGGGGAACGGTGAAAGGCATGTTTGCAGTGATGCCAACCCTTGCAGGATTCTTGTTCTTCAGGTAATGTCGACTTGTAAGTCTGAGCTATGTGAATAAACAAGCGATAGCACGGACAAGCGACTTCCAGGTTGAGAACCTGCTGAAACGATGGTTTGGGAAAGGCAGTGTTCAGATGTCCCTGTACGTAAAAACAGATACTTGAGGGCGGATTTCTTCGTCGTCATCTGGCTCTATCAGTTCAACATTCAGGTTTCGATAGTGAAAGACGTTGAACGGTTCAGGAATGCGGGGACCCGTAAACCATGTTGTGTCTTTCAGGTGGTTCGGTGCAACAGATCTGGTTGCGTGGCCCGCTGGTTTAAATGATGCGTGGGTACATATGCCACTGTTTGGACTAGTGGATCTCCTGATCCTCAGCCACCTGTTGCTGACATAGACATAAAAGAGTTGTGTTTCGTTAAAAGATGTACCCTAGGACCACCCTTGCTGTCTGTGTAGAACCAACTTCCTTGAGTTCCAGGTTCAGTCCTGTTGTTATGAGTTCAGCCAACTCCACTGCAAGCACGCAGCACAGATTCCAATCTGGGAATTGTGTGTTCACCGGAGTGGCGCCAATTTTGTCCGGCCTTAACAAATTCCTATAGACATTGGTCTTTGAAAATCTATATTTTTTTAGATATGCCACTGCTGCAATCGCTTTGACTGAGGTTTTCACAGAAGATACAAAGTCTTTGCATTTTGAATTCTGTAGATGGCACGGAAGCATACGTCGTGTCACATGAAGGCGGGACAAAGCTTCCAGGACTTCTTCCCAACTTGCCCACAAGTCTCTTTTGTCCGTGGGGAGCGGGTCTATCCCAGTCAGCTGTGTCTTGGGTGAAGTCTCTTAAACATCCATTTACCTTGGATAGTAAAGGGAGCTATGAATCCCAGGGGATCGTGTAAACTGTTTATGGCAAGGAAGGACACCTCTGCGTGTAAAAGGGCTTTTCTTCCTTGTTGACTTGGAAGGTGAAAGCATCTGCCTTTTGATCCCAGAGCAACCCAAAGCTCCTTTGCATGGGAAAGGGGAGTCACACCCTAGATCCAAGTCTTTTAGGTCTGCTGATGGTCTTGAGAGGGAATGGCCTCCAAAGTTCTCGGCTGCTGGAAGCAATCTTGTGTAACCTAAAATTGGACAGAGCAAGCATTTCTTGAGCCCTTTTGAGAAGACTGATTGCTGCCCCCTCGTTAGTGGTGTGGATTTCAAGCAGTCATCACATAGAAGTCCTTTTCCACGAAGGATCTAGCATCCGACCCGTACTTTGCTTCACCCTCTCTGGCTGAATGTCTGAGACCATAGAAGGCGACTGCTGGGGAAGGACTGTTTCCAAAGACGTGCACTCTCATCCGGTACTCTATGATGTCTTTACAGGGGGTTTTTGTCACCGGTACCAGAAGAACCTCAAGAATTTCTGTGTTCTTCTTTGACGAGAAAAGCAGTGGAACATCTGTTGTATATCAGCCATAAATGCCACAGCATCTCTGCGGAAACGTAGAAGCACTCCTAGAAGTCTGTTCTTGAGGTCTGGGCCTGACAGTAGGACATCATTGAGTGAGACACCCTTTGCACCTTGCACTTGAGTCAAATACTACTCTTATCTGACGTGGTTTCTTTGGATGATATACGCCAATATGGGTAGGTACCAACACTCTTCAGAGTCTTTAAGCGCTGGGGCAATCTTGCATGATGGTTCTGGAATATCTTCTCCATGAAGGCGAAGAAGTGTTGCTTGTCTCTAGTGACCTTGGAGTTTCTGTCTGAGAGAACAAATCGACCATAAACACTTTCTCTGTTGTTGGGAAGCGTGGTCTCTGGGGTTTAAATGGCAAAGGTGCAATCCAAATTTTTGACTCATCCTTTCCTATTTCTCGATCCATTTTTGTCCAAGAAAAAGCCTGTCTTCTATGGATATCGCTACCCTGTTGTCTTCTCTTGTTCTGTGGAAAACTGTGCACCCTATGTGGTCTTGCTCCCCTGTCACAAGCGTGGTCTTCAAAATGAAGGGTCTGTGAACGGGCAAGGTAAGGAATCTCTGTGTGGGAACTCCTTTACCAGGAAACTACTCTGACAAGGGTTTGGGAAAAAGAGAAAAGGGCGTCCATTTTCAAGTGTACTAGTGACATACTGTTGATGAGGTCGGCTTGTGTGCTCCTCCTAGACAGACATCTCCTATGATGACCCATCCTAGGTCTAGTCCTGGGCGTATGGAGCATTCTGAGGACCATTAATCTGCGCTCTAGCCTTATGGACTCGTAGTATATCTCTCCCCAAAGGGGTAATACAATCGGTGCCTCTGGGTCTAGCTCTGGTATGAGGTGAGCTATACGCTTCAAAAGGGGGTGAAATGCAGCTACATCCGGTGTAGGTATCTCTGACCTGTTGTCGGGAATCTGATTGCACTCCAGTATGGTTGGCAGAGAAAAAACAGTTTGGCCATCCATGGACTCAACTTTGTACCCGGTTGCCTCCTCCCCGCCGTCTCGACAGTACCTGCACATGTCCTTAAGGAGTAGGGAGAGCTGGGCCCTTTGATGGCAAAGGTGTCAAAGAACGTGGACTTAGCTAAGACCTGTTGCTCTGATCATCCCAAGATTGCATATATCTTGATTGCCTTTTTTCTGTGGCCTGCTGCGTTTGACTTGACAGGGCAGATTTTAGAAAGGACTTTCCTCCTACAAGTCCCTTGCCTATCTCCATACAAATGAAGGTGACTATCTGGGTGTCTTCTACGTCGGTGTCTGTCTGCTTTTTTTCTAACCACTCTCAGCCTGTGATGGGGACCGTGTGAGGGCCGGTCCAGGGTGTAGAGCTGGTTGTGTTCTGTGCTGCCACACTCTGTGCATTTCACATTGGCCTCACAGTTCCTGGCGAAGTGCGATGTTTTTGTGCAGCACCTGAAGCAGATGTTGTTCTCCTTTAGGAAACTCTTGCGGTCCCTCTAGAGGCTTCTCCTTGAAGGCTCTGCATTTTAGTAGAGGATACGGTTTCTTGTGTAGGGGACAATGCTTGCTGAGGTCCATAGGCCTGTTATCCTCTTGGGGGAACTTAAAGGCCCTGTAAGGAAAACCTGGGGAAGTAACATTAGTTTTGTGGACTGTCACTAATGTTTTATGAGGTTTGACATCAGGGGCAGTGTTACATGACATAGTAAAATCAAAACTGGGATCATTTCTGATTCTCGCCTGTTTTAGTAACAAAATCTACAAACACTTTGAAAGGAGGAAATGGGACATTATGAGTCTGTTTTATAAAGAGAAACCGTGCATAAATTTCCCTTTCTCCTGCAAGTTATAAGGAAGCTTTTGTACAATTGGATTAACACCCCTGGGGGTGTCTAGGAACGCAAACCCTGGTAGATCACCTTCTGCCTGAGCACCAGTACCATCCATTAACAAGTCACTCAGTTCTCTGAGCTTCTGGTAGCCCTTGTTTTCTACTCTGGGAAAGTTATAGAGTCTCTTATATAAAGCATCTTCTACCCATTCTATGGACCCATAGCATTCATCAAGTCTCTCCCCCACCATCCTTAAGCCTGTGACAGGGTAGTTTATGTTTAAAGTCTCTGAGTCTTTTAGCGTGTTCAGCAGACCTCGCTTCCAAGCCACTTTGCAGAAGGTCTAATTCCTCGCTACAGGAAAGGTCTAAACCTCTGATGGCATTCTGAAAGGAGGTACGCCATGCCGGGAACTCTCAGGACGGTCATTGAACTTTACAAGTCCCTTTGTAACCAGCTCCCGTTTCGCAAGGAATTTAGCAAAGTTCATGGAGGCCTGGTTACTGTCTAATGAGCTGGTGTGCCATTGTCCTGGTGTGTGTAAGGTGTAATCATCATACCTTTTAGGGGCTTCCTGGCTTAGGAAGTCTGTATAATTACCGTTCTGAAGCAAAGGGGTTCCCTTTAATGGGGAGCGGGAGGTCGTATCTTCCTGTTCAGCAGAATGGCGGGGGGGGTTGTAGTTGTTGTCGCTTTGTTGCACACCTTCCTGCTTGAGGTACTGTTGTTCCAGGTAGGATTTTCTGGTAATCTGTGTAGGCCCCTTTGATGAAGTTGATGAAAGGTTGTCATCTGTTCTGGAATGCTGGTGGGCGTATTCTGAGACGCGCTGTGCTGTGTCCTGACGCCCCTAGGTTTGGCCCAAGTACGCTGCGCGTTTCTCAGATGCGGAGGATTCCACCGCTTCCAGGAACTCTTGCTTTGGCCATTGCGGCTGCTGTTTCTTTGTCTGCGGCAAGTCTTTCCAGAACGCTTCTACCCCATGCTCTCTGTTGCTTTAATTGCATTTCTTTCGCTGCAAAGGATGATTTTACTTTTGCGGCTTCAGCTTCTGCACGAGCGGGGAGCAGCCATTTCCTTTTTTGAAGTCTTGCTAGAGCGACTTGCATAGGACCTTGTCTTTAGTGAAGATGCTTGGCTAGCAGACATTGTGTGTTTTGGTTGTGGACTGCAATCTGGATAGGAGCGGATATCAGCGTAGTCTGGATTGCGCTGCACGTGCGGTGGATGCCACTCGTCCTTGCGACAATATGGCAGCCGCTCGCAATAGTTCTTGCTTATGACTATGTGAGTGATGGCGGCTCCATATAGTCTGATCCACTATCGCTTGTGACTAGCAGCTGTTTTTTCTGTTCTGTCCCTAACACGTTTCACTGTGTGTATTCCGACATCCAGCTAAAACCCTTCCTATGTTTCCAATAAAAACCAAACTTTGTTCTGAACTTTTAACTCTTTTTAATAGTTAACAGCTTGAACGTGAATTAATGGATAAGGCATGGAGTTGATAGGAAGAATTATGCGGTAAAAAATACAAACAATGCAGAAAACACAGATGTCCCGTATCAGCTGACAACATGATAATGACATTTATAGTACACTCTTAGTACAGGAGCACATGGCAAGAAACATGGCTGCCTAAAAAATGTGAGCACATAGGATAGACAATACATGAGGGACCCGGATAATAACTGCATTCTAAACTATTAAAAAAGTTTTTTTTTTAATAACACTAACATCACAGCATTTCTGATCAAACTCTTACCAGCTATGCAAGTCGGAGAAATGGATAAAGATGTGTGCACAGGAGAGCAGTGAAGTGTGACTGAACTCTGTCCAGATTTGCTCTGAAATGGCCTTCTTCTTCCCAGCATGCACTTCACCTGTGACATCATTCTCCCCAAAATTTTCAGCAGTCTTAAGGGGGATCTGTAACAACTTATATAAAGCACTGTACAACTTTGGCCCGCAAAAGGCACTATTACAAAAAGTATTGCCCTACGTGGCTATCTGGCAATATTCTTTCAACCCGCTAACAGAAACACCACCATAGGCAGCGGCCCAAATGACTACGGAGGATTTCCCTACAGTATTTGAGTTTGTCCTCCCTCTCAATTGTGGGAAAAAGGCTCCCATTTGGACCGGTAGCGAGGGTCCAATAGGGTGGAGAGCCAGAAGACATGCCTCTGCCGGATGCTGTCTATGCGGCTTTCACTAGCCAGGCACATCAGCATGCTGCGCAGCATCTGCGCCCGTGACTCCGAGGGGCTCCCTGCCTCCCTCTCCCTGTATACTGCCATGGTGCTTGAGGGTCATCTGCCTCGTCTTTCCTCATCTCCATTACCCTCATCCGCTGCTCCTCCTCTCTTGTTACCTGGGTAGAAAATCCACTCATTTCACCACAATGCTTCTGCTCCAATGTCCTCCTCCTCCATTTTCAGTCCCACTGGACTCATGTGGCCGCGAGATGTAGTTGCCCATCTCCAGTCCCCTGCCCAGACAGATTTTTTAGCATCTGTTCCAGGACATGAAGCAGTGGAATGCCATTATTCATCCCGTAGTCCTGTCAACTGACAAATAAAGTGGCATCCTCGAATGGCCTCAACAAACGGCAGGTGTCACGCATGAGCTGCCACTGGCTGACATCAAAGTTACACAGGGGAGTACTCCTGTCCGCCTGGATCATCAAAAAAATCGTTAATGGCCTTTCTCTGTTCATACAGTCGGTCCAACATGTGCAGGCTGGAATTCCAACGGATGGAAACTTCGCATATCAGAGTGTGTTGGGGGAGGCCGTTCTGCCGCTGCAACTCGAGGAGGGTGTTCCTGGCTTTGTAGGAATGGATGAAGTGCATGCACAGTTTCCTGGCCATTTTCAGATTCTTCAGAAGATCGGTGGAAGGCTTCAGGAACCTTTTCACAACCAGATTGAACACGTGCGCCATGCAGGGCGCATGGACCATCCCTCCTCGGTGCAGCGCGGACACCATGTTCCTCCCATTGTCCGTCACCATGGTTCCGATTTGCAGTTGGCGCGGAGAAAGCCACACATCGATTTATTGCTGCATGACGCGGAGCAGTTCCTCCCCTGTGTGACTTCGTTCGCCGAGGTAAGCCAGGTGTAGAACTGCGTGACACCGCTGTGCCCTACACATGTGGTATGATGGAGCAGTACTTGTGGAGGCTGAGATGGTGGTGGTGGTGGAGGAGGAGGAGGCGGACATTGGCGCAGGAGCCGCAGTTTGACAACGTGGAGGAGAAAGCGGCGTCTCCTGTCCAAGTTGTTGTTGTGCCTGGGCCGGAAGCACATTCACCCAGTGGGCCGTAAAGGACATGTACTGGTCCTGACCGTAGTTACAGCTCCAGACGTCCGCGCTGCCGTGCACCTTGGAACAAACCAATAAGCTTAAGGACTGGCCCACCTTCTGTTCTACATATTTATGAAGTGCTGGTACTGCCTTTTTGGAAAAGAAATTACGGCTTGGAACTCTCCATCTCGGCTCGGCACAAGCCATTAGTACTCTGAAGGGTGCAGAGTCCACCAATTGGAAAGGGAGGGACTGCAGCACCAACAACTTGAACAGGAGTATGGTCAGCTTCTGCACCTTAGGATGGTTGGACGCATACTGTTGTCTCTTTGCAATCGCCTCGCTGAACGACTGCTGGCGCCATGAGTAGCGAGGAGCAGGAGCATCTGAACCGGGAGATGATGTCAAAGAGAAACAGCTCCCTTCTGCAGAGGTGGTGGAGCCTTGACTGGCTGCAATGGCATGCGTGCCACTGGGCGCTGCTGCTGCTGCTGTTGCTGCGGCGGCAGGATGGACCACCACATCTGAGCCACGTTTCTCCCAGGCCACCGGATGGTGGCGCTGCATGTGTTGACGCAGGGCCATGGTGCCAACGTTAGCTCTCTGGGCACGCTTCACTTTCTGCTTACAGATTCTACATATACCCATATATTCGGCTCCTCCGTTGTCTTAGCAAAGAACTGCCACACCGCCGAGTATCGGATTTTACCGCCAACGCTCCGCACTGAGTGACTACTGCCGACGCTGCCTCGCTGAGCCCCTGTGCCGCTACTTTGTTGGACCTGCGAAGCGGGTTTTTTACCCCATGGCTGCTTGGCTCCCGACCTCACACTGCTGCTATCCTGCTGACTCACGGCCACACGACCCACTTGCTGGCTGTGCCGCTGCCTGACGCGCAAGCTGACGACCTCTTCTCCTGACGATGATGAAGCCCTTGCCTCACCCGGCTCCCAAGTGCGGTCGGCTACATCATCATCTATTTGTGTTTCATCGTCACTGCTGTCCTAATCACCGGTCTTGGTATGCAGAGGCTGACCTCTCACAACATGACCTCCCATGCCACTCTCAACATCTATACTTTGCCACCTACTGCAAGAAGCAGGGGATATTGGCCCCATTTCTTCGCTGCCAAGTAGCTGCTGACTGCTCTCCTCAAATGGTTCATACTCGCTATATAGTGGCACTGAGCCCAAACCACATAGTAGATCTCTGGCTGAGGGAACCGGATGGGACATAGGCTGGTTGAGGACAGGTGAGGGCCGCTGACCCGCTTCCAGGCCATGCCAATTAAGGGTTGTGTCTGACGTTCCCACCGACTCTTGGCTGGGGTTGTCAGATGTCATCTGGGAGGAAGTGGATGACCTATTCAACCAATCAAGAACCCTTGGGTTGCTGAACAACACACGGCCGCTAGATGACAGCGGCAGTTCTGGCCTCACCGACTGACCCCTGCTGCGACGTCCCCTTGCTGTGCTGCGACCTGGGCCTGTTCCAGGAATGTTTGTGCCTCTGCCACTCGCAGCTGCAGAGCCTGCCACCTCTCTGTCTGACATACTGTTTGTTCTAAAATGTACAGACACGGTTTGATCAAGATATCTGTATATGATTAATATACACCCTGTATTTGACTCCAAATGAACCCAGTAACAAGCTTGGGTAACCCTTGGATATAAATTGCGCTCCACAAATGGCCAGGAAAAATTGACTTGTATGTGCCGTTTAAAAAACTCTGTGTATTTTACTGAATGTAAAGGCTTAATTAACCTGCGGATTTGAATTATGCTGCAGAATTTCTTCTGTGGCGGTGAAAAAGAAAGTTTCTTTTACTGAGTGCAACTGCAGAAAAAAACTTAGTTAACCCCTGGATGTAAATTGCACCAAAGAATTGAGCCACCAAAAACTACTAGCTTTGTAGCGTGTTACAATGCGGTGTTTTTTACGCTACACAACAAGAGATAAAATTGTAATTAACCTTTGCTTGTGAATTAGGCTACAGGAAAAATGTATATATTTTGGCGGTGAAAATGACGGTTTCTTGGATTCACCACAGCTGAAAAACAACGCTTAATTAACCCCTGGATGTAAATTGCGCCAAAGAATTGAGCCACCACAAATACTAGCTTTGTAGCGTGTTACAATCGGTGTTGTTTTTACGCCACCAACAAGAGATAAAATTGTAATTAACCTTAGCTTGTGAATTAGGCTACAGGAAAAATGTATATATTTTGGCGGTGAAAAATGACGGTTTCTTGGAGTCACCACATCTGAAAAACAACGCTTAATTAACCCCTGGATGTAAATTGCGCCAAAGAATTGAGCCACCACAAACTACTAGCTTTTGTAGCGCGTGTTACAATGCGGTGTTTTTACGCCACACAAACAAGAGATAAAATTGTAATTAACCTTTGCTTGTGAATTAGGCTACAGGAAAAATGTATATATTTTGGCGGTGAAAATGACGGTTTCTTGGATCACCACAGCTGAAAAACAACACTTAATTAACCCCTGGATGAAAATTGCGCCAAAAGAATTGAGCCACCACAAACTACTAGTTTGTAGCGTGTTACAATGCGGTGTTTTTTACGCCACACAAAAAGAGATAAAATTGTTAATTAACCTTAGCTTGTGAATTAGGCTACAGGAAAATGTATATATTTTGGCGGTGAAATGACGGTTTCTTGGAGTCACCACAGCTGAAAAACAACGCTTAATTACCCTGGATGTAAATTGCGCCAAAGAATTGAGCCACCACAAACTACTGCTTTGTAGCGTGTTACAATGCGGGTGTTTTTAGCCACACAACAAGAGATAAAATTGTAATTAACCTCAGCTTGTGAATTAGGCTACAGGAAAAATGTATTTATTTTGGCGGTGAAAATGACGGTTTCTTGGAGTCACCACAGCTGAAAAACAACGCTTAATTAACCCCTGGATGTAAATTGCGCCAAAGAATTGAGCCACCACAAACTACTAGCTTTGTAGCATGTTACAATGCGGTGTTTTTTACGCCACACAACAAGAGATAAAATTGTAATTAAAGGAGTTGTCTCCCTACAGAGTTTCACAGAATGCATGAATGAAATACTCTGTCACTTCCTGGTTCAGACTGACTCATTTGCATACAGCTCCATGCTCTGTGCTTTCAGTTGCTAATTAGATCAGATTAGCTAAACAGCTTTTCAAACTGCTCTCTTAAGGCTTTATCTGATCCCAACACAACAGCCCTACTTCCAGTACTGTTTATTTTACATAAATCAAGCTTTTTACTGCTCAGCAGCAGGGACACTGCCATGACCTGTGTGATGACTTCACTCACTGTTATCTCATTGAACAAACAGCAGGGGGAGAATTGTTTACAGGTCTGTTACTGAGGGAACTGAAATAGCCAGAGAGGTCATAAATTCACTTGTATCTCCTTAGGGAAAACAGAGGAACAAAGCAATATATTTGGAAAATGTATTTATTTTGTGTTCCCTACAATTTGAAAGCTATTCTTTGTAGCGAGTCAACCCCTTTAACCTTTGCTTGTGAATTAGGCTACAGGAAAAATGTATATATTTTGGCGGTGAAAATGACGGTTTCTTGGAGTCACCACAGCTGAAAAACAACGCTTAATTAACCCCTGGATGTAAATTGCGCCAAAGAATTGAGCAGCCAAAAATGAAGTGGTATTTGTATTGTAAAAACGCTGTTTCTTTAAATGAATACAACAGGAACTGGCTTAGATCCCCCTTGGATATTCAATGTGCTGTGAGCAGATAGGATTTAAATGTGTATGCCGCTGCAGTGGACGCACACTGGATTTCAGATCCAATACCCAAAAAAATCAGAAATAGAACATTAAGAGAAGCAGTCTCTGAGACAAGCTGAGACACCCCACAAAAATCTCTGTATAAAATAATTTCTTCAGTAAGAGCTATCAGCCGCAGCAGCACCTTCCCTAGTCAGTACAGTGAGAGGAGTGTGAGCTCCCAGGGTCGCGACCGGACTTATATAGTGCGGTGACGTCACAGAATCCCGCCGGTCTCTGATTGGCTTCATCTCTGCACATGTCATGCAGGCTATGCCCTTCTTCCTCCCAGAGTTCTTTGCCCCATGTAACACCATGTGCTACATTTTATCAATGAAAAGCACACTTCGTTCACCCAAAGTACCCCAAACTTCGACTTCGTTCAGAACCGAAGTTTTCCTGAAATTCTAAACGAAGTCCACTTCGTTAGAATCAATTCGCCCATCTCTAATTATAACCTATGGATTAGTGTTTACCAATCAAATGATATGGCGGGACAGTTCAAAATACAGTAAAAAATACAGAAAATAGCTGATTGGTTGAACTAGCGGGGGGCTTGGCTATCCCGGCCAATCAGAGTGCGAGCTACTATGTCCCATTGTAGTCCATGGAGAGATGGGGGGCACTAAAATCTCAGTTCTGTGCGGCGGAGTATTAGTAAATAAATTGTTTTTATTAAATGTAAAACATTCTCTGTAAAAGAGCTAAAACCTTCTAAAAAACATACATAAATAAAATCACTAACAATGCGTTTGTCGCCGGGACCGGCGCAACATCAGGAATTGGAATATTGAAAACTGCCGGGAAATACAGTAATTCAAATTCTGTAAGCGCTGCTCATTGGTTGGCAGAAACCAACCAATCAGAATAGGAGCGACAGTGACCCATTATAACCTATGGAGTAGTATTGACAAATCAAATGAAAAGGCGGGATAGTTCAAAATACAGTAAAAAATGAAGACAAGTGCTGATTGGTTGAGACCAGGAGGCAGATATGAATCCACCAATCATATGTAGTGCGTTTATTTTGAGTGGAGCAAGAAGGGTGCGATAGAAGGGCGCCCTAAAAGTTATTACTGTCTATGGGAAATATTCTAGTACTGTGATTGGTTGAGGGGAAGAGGGGCTCGTCCTGCTTAGCCAATCAGCGGGTGAGCTACCTATTGCATAGAGTTCTATGGGGAAAAGAAATGCAGAGCGAGCTCTGTTTGTGATTGGCTAAGTTAAAAGAGGCGCAATTATTTGGGCCAATGGGAGAGTGAGCGACGCTCTTATGGGTTTTCTAATGCAATCTATAATAAAACTGTACATGCCAGAAATCAAATGATAAGACTCACGAAGTTCTACCGATCTCTACATTAAATTAACAATAATATGGGTGTGACGAAAATAAACTAATAAATATTAATTCAATAAATTCTTTTTTATGTCTTTATTTTCGTTAGCCCCATATTATTGATCATTGGCTAACGAAAATAAACAAACAAATATGAACTCATTGAATTCATTTTTATTTGTTTATTTTTGTTACACCCATATTATTGTTCATTTTATATACATATCGGCACAACTTTGTTATCATTTTATTTCTGCCAAGTACAGTTTTATTATAGATTGCATTAGAAAACCTATAAGAGCATCACTCGCTCTCCCATTGGCCCAAATAATTGTGCCTCTTTTAAATGAGCCAATCACAAACAGAGCTCGCTCTGCATTTCTTTTCCCCATAGAACTCTATGAGATAAGTAGCTCACTCGCTGATTGGCCTGTCTCGAATCGGAATAAATGTTAGGCACAGTCCTTCTGTGCCTAAGTCCCGCACTGCGCCCTCACACACTGGTGAGGCGCAGGGAACTTTTCACCGCACATTTTTATCCTGTGAAGGGTAGTAGAACAACGCTCATCCAATTTGTAGAAAAAGTTCAAAGTCCCATTGAGATATATTTGTAGAGGATGGGAGCCGCTGCACTCGGTGCAGAGCCGCTGCACTCGGTGCAGAGCACCTGCGACGTTTCAGAGGTGAAGACCCCTTTCTTCAGGCATGCGCACTAGAATGTACCACACTCGTAAATAGGAGAAAGGTATTAACCTGTTCGTGTCATGACTAATTTACTATCCTATAGTGCGATACTTCTAAATGCAAGAAACTACTAAAGACTAAACTATTCTAACATTATTATAAATATGACTTAAAACTAAGCATCTCATTTAATCCTTTTGGTATACAAGAATCCAAATAAAAAATCCAAAAAGCTTCACGTTGAAGCAGCTTATTGGGTAAAGATGTTAAATCTACACTAGTAACCTCTTCCAAGACGCACCATTTTAAATCACTTACATGGTATCTCATTTCTGAAAAGTGCCGTGCTACCGTGGTCTCACCATATTTTTTAGAACTAACCTCTGTGGATGAATGATGTTCACTAATTAGCTCACGTTTTGCAAATATTCTAATGTTAGACTTGTGTTCATTAACACGAATTCTGATCTCACGACCCGTCTGTCCTACATACATCTTGCCACAAGGGCATTTTAACATGTAGCTAACTCCACTTGTTTTACAAGTGAAATAGCCTTTTAGTAAAATAGGAAAGCCCCTAGTGGGGTGTGATATTTCTGAATCCTTCAATATGGAAGAGCAGTTGGAACAAGATAGACACGGAAAAGTTCCATTTTGTTTAGCTCCAATTCTTTGTTGTCTAGTACGTTTGTGTGGGCGTATGTCTGAGCGGACCAATTGATCGCCAATAGTACGATTTTTCTTAAAAATGCACCTAGTTGGTTGAATAAACAAATGACCAAAAGTATTGTCCTTTGCTAGAATATGCTAGTACTTTCTGATAGTATATCTAATCATCCCTGCATGTTTATCATAGGTGCCTATACATAAAGTCCTATCCTCCTGTTTATTAGCTCTGGTATTGAGAAACTGTTCCCTGGGGGTGTGTAAGAAGTCAGGAACACAGGACTAAACAAGCAAGAACCAGGAATACAGGGGAAGCACAAGGGATAACCTTTCTCAGGCAAAGGCAGACAGAAATGAGTGAGTTTAAATGAGAAGCCCAGAGCTTGCCCCGGCAGATGATTGGAGCGGCCTCCGGAACCTCCTATTGGCCAGTCTGACACACCCTCTGACTTGATTAGGAGCCGAGCAGCCACTCCTAAGCTCAACAGCCCGGCCTCTCCCTGGGTGTGTCAACTGAACAGAGGGATTAAACCCTGCCGTGCCTTGCTGCTCCACAGCGGAAACGTGTACCATGACAAAACGTGTATAGAGTTGGAGGTGTGTTGGTGGTGTTTGTGGCTAGACCAAAACAGGTACATAAATATGATTTAATGTGTGAGTCATAAGCTGTGTAATGCGCTTGATATTGGAGTGCGCCTGGTTACAAATAGAGCGAATTGGACTGCGCTAGTTTTTTGGCTAAAGAGACGCCAGACTTCTGGCGCAGCCCCGTTCAGATATGTTGACCTTGGAGTTGCTTTCTTCCTGGTGAATACATTTTCCAAGCTGGTGCTCTCTGGCAGAATGCAGCAGATTTTCATCCAGGATTCCTCTGTATTTTTCTTTATTCAGTTTACTTTTTACCTTTTTAAAGCTTAGCAGTCCTATGTAAAGAAGCATCCTCACAGAATGATACTGCCACTGCTATGCTTTACTTTAGGAATGGTAAAATGCCTCAATAGACCAAGCATACACCAGATGACATATGGAGCTTCTTTGTTCAGTTATTACTTTTCGTCTATAACCCTTGCACTAACATTTATAAAGCTCAAATGGCATCCTTGTCTGAACCAAGGTGAAAACAGAAGACATGAATCAGTTTACTGACTTTCTGGGATATATAATGGAGCTCTGAGAACCTCAACAACATATTTTAGTCCCATGATAGCAAAACACAATATAAATGGTATTACTTTAAAAAAGATAACAGCTTAACAGTTCAAGATGTTTCTGCATTTATACAAGCATAGAAGATGCGCAAAAAGCCCAAAATGTTCATCTCACTGCCCGAATATTTTTCCCCTTTGTTTTTTTTCTTGAATAGATATACATTACCCAACGGTTTACACTCACTTACTGCTGCTTTTCCATCCACAACTGCTGGAATTATTTCCAAACATCTACTTTTTCAGTAAAATAATACTTTATGATATTGCTTCTGATATTCTCTCCAACTATTTTCAGATTGTGCCCCATTGTATTTGTTTTAGTTTACTCTTAAAATCACTTCCCTCCTGAACAAATATTTACCCCTTTTCAAGTAAAAAAAGGCTTTAGGCATGTCCCCACTTTCCATTTGTCCCTCCAGTAACTAGTAATTTTTCCTCATTTTTTCCCTTTTTTCCCTTCTTCCCTAAGTAAAAAAGTAAATATTTCATGTTTCCCATTGTCTTTCTTCCTTTCTTACTATATGTAAATATTTTCATCATTTTCCTTTTTTCCTCAAATGAAAAAGATTTCCTAATTTTCCTCTTTTTCTTATTTTGTCCTATAACACAGCGGTCCTCCACCCTTTCTCCACCAGGGACTGTTTTTATGCAAGATATGCAAGACAATTTTTCTATGGCACAGTGGGGTCGGGGTCATCGGGGGCAAGGTTATTAAGGGTGAGGCAATGGAGGGGGTTGGATGTTTAGAATCACACGAAAAAAAAAAAAAAACAATAAACGTTACTGTGTCATTTTTGGGGTAACTATGGGGGAACCACTTTATAAAACCCCGACTAATTGTCAACTCTGTGGTCAGTATTTTATTTAAAAATCGACCCACAGAGCTGTAACTCTGCAGTAATATTAATCACTTTGTGGGTGTAAAATAAACAATAATCTCTTTCATTATCGAGATACATTTCCCAATTTTCATTAGAATATATATATATATATAAATATATATTATATATTTTATTATTTTTTATATTAAAAAATTATATTTATATATATATATATATTAAAACCCCCCTTTGTTATTAGATAGATATTCCCCCGGTTAATTATATTATTATTAATTATATATAATATATATATATATTTTTTATTTTTATATAAAAATATTAAAACCCCCGTTTTAATTAATATAAATTTTATCCTTAAGTACAGAGGATATATATTTTTATTTTAATATTAAATTTTTAAAATTCCCCCCCCTTTTCATTAGTATAAATATAAACCCCCCTTTGTCATTAAGATAAATTATAAAAATAAAATAAAATATTAAATATTTTAATATTATATAATATAAAAAATATAAATAAAAAAAATATAAAAATATATTCCCCTGAGCCCTAATCAGTAAATACTCACCTTTCCGATCCCCCCAGAGACGCTGGGCCTCCCGGACCTGGGAGACCCCGTGGGGACAGAGGGTGTGTGACATGCGCATCATCCCCCCGTGCCCCCTGATGTTAATACGGGTTTTTAGTGACTCTCTTTCTGCAAGATTGGGTAACGGGGGCGGTTGAACCCGTCCCTGCTTTCTCCTAGCGGGGGAGCTGCACTGTCCCCTGTGCACTGTAACTCTGGCGGCCAGCTTACAACAGTGGGGAAGGAGAATTTACCCCCTAGAATAAAGGCAACGGGCGTTCGGCATCATGTGTAGCCCGAGGCCGCGGAATGACAGAGCGTGCGCCATGTCCCAGCACGGCCCGTGGCCCAGCATTGGGGGACCCCTGCTATAACACAAAAGTTTGGTTTCCCCCCAAAGTTCTGCTTTTTCCCTTTTCCCCCTCCCTAAATATGTAAATATTCCAAATTTCTCTTTTTTTCTTTTTTCCTCCTTAACAAATGAAAAATCTTAATTTCCCACCTATTCCTTCTTTCCCTCTATAACATATGTAAGGGTTTCCATCGTGTTCATCCTTTCTCTTCTTTTCTATTGGCTGTATAAAGAAAGTTATTTAACTCTTTTCTAATACAGTTTGTGCTTGAGACTTTCTTTCTCTCCCATGACTCTAAGCCTATTATTTATTTCTAAAGGAAAATTTATCTGGGACCAAATGAATACACAAACCCGAACTAATTTTGACATCTTGTGGAGGCAAGGTGCCAGAAAAACCTTAGACCAGATAATATAGATATGGACATATGTATGGCTCCATCACCATGTTATCTGGGAAGAGGTTTATTTGACCATGAAGTCACAAGTGTTCTTTGGTCATTTACATCTTTTTTTAGTTTGTGTTAGATATTAGAGTCTTACATTTGGTGATGACAGACACAATGCACAGTTACAGATACATGCTGTTGTATTGACATCCTATTTAATAACTTAAGTCATTGGTTGGAGGTCACAAATTTAAATGAATACTTCATGAAACATTTAATGAAAAGAAACATTGTGAGCCAAGCAGAGGAAAATCTTTCTTCCCCTTAGTTGAGCTCCACCAATTATGCCTTAAGGAAATGACTGATTCAAACAAATATGTTTTATGTTCTGATTTAGAACTGAAGTTAACTATATGACTTAAATATGAAGCTGACTCATTTCATTCTGTCTGCAAAACTGTATTGTACAGAAACACATAAAATATAAATATGGACGACATCAATTATTTAACTCCGCAGAAATACATATTATTCTTGTTTTACTTGCTATTGGGTTACTGTAGTAAAGATTTTAGGAAATAAACATTAAGGAACATTGATATCTATGTTAAATAATCAGAAACTGTGTAGTGAAGATGTGTCTGTTTATAGGGAAGTCAAGTAGAGTTCAATCTGTTATTTAAAGAATGTTCAGTTGGGAAAACTCCTTACTATGTCCTAACAAGATAAACCAATGTCATTGGGGAATAGAACCAAGCTTAGCCACCCTCTGCTTTTATAATTCAGGGAGGAGACCCACTAACAAAAAGTGCATGTTACACCTTTACCATTCCAAAAGCTTAGCTAAAATGATATTCAGAACAAATAGATCAGTTTTTAATATGTAGGCAAAGGTTAATAAAGACTATTACCCAATACATTGCTGCTCTTACTTTACATAATTTCAGATGTAAAGTAGTTATTATCTCCTATTTGTTTAAATAAGTTTGCTGAGGCTGCCATCCACCTCTTTCTGCTCTGGCAGCCCTGGTTGTGATGATCATGTGACTCCCTGCTATGTCTTATCAGCAGCACAGGAGCTTTTTTTTTTTAATCTTTTTTACTGATAAATTTAAACCCTTTAGCGTTTTGTAGCCTTTTATCCTCTTGTTAAAACCCATCCATCACTAATTTCTATCATGTTCAACTAGCAATAGCAGAGCTGAAATGTCAGTCACTACTGTAGAACCATCTACAGCCTGAACAGGAAGTTTGAGCCTGAGGCTGGCTCTGAAGAGCAGACTTTGTGAAACATCCAAATGGGAAAACCCCTTTAACCTCTTACCGACATTGGACATTTGGGTACGTCCTGATGCCGGTAAGGAGCTTTGTAGCGGGATCACAGCCCAATCCTGCTGCACAGCCGAAGGTATTAGCGGCTATTTGCAACTAACACCCAGAGGTTACAGTGCAGAAGGTGCCACCGACCTCTTGCGCTGTTTAACCCCTTAGACGCCATGTCAAAGATTGCCCCAGTGTCTAACTGAATGACAAATGGTGCCGAGCACAGTTCCTCACTCCGATCGGAGACATCAGTGGCGAGATCGCTATGTCCTAATCGGTAAACATGGCAGCTGAAATCCTTGTGAAGGCCTCCATCACTGCCATGTTTTCAAACTGGGGAAACCGCCATATTTATACACCCTAATGCATTGTCTATACAATATATTAGGTTGTAGAAATGATCGTGACCCTTAGTGGTGAAGCGCCCTAGGACGGCTTAAGGTTAAAGTAAAAAAAAAAAGTTTTAAAGTGTTAATATATATCACATAGAGTTTCAAAAGGTGGACCTACATTGATTATATATATATATATATATATATATATATATATATATATATATATATATATATATATATATATATATATATATATATATATATATATATATATAAATATTTATTTATTTAAAAGGACAAAACATCCCCCTTTTGCCATTTTAGAAATAAAAAAAAAATAGAATAATAAAAAAGTTACACATATTTGTTATCACACCGCATCCAAAAAAGTCCGATCTATTAAAATATAAATCATTTATCCCATATGCTGAACACCATAGAATAAAAAAATTTCAAACGCCAAAATTGTGTTTTTTTTTTTGGGGTCATTTCATGTCCCATAAATATTAGAATAAATTTAATTAAAAAGTAGCATGTACTCCAAACTGGTACCAATAAAAAGAACACATAATCCTGCAAAAAATGGACCCTCACTGACATCCATAGTTGTTAATACAAAAAAGTTATTGGTTGCAGAAAATGTCGCAGCAGCACAAATTTCAAAAATAGAAAATGTTTGGAATTTTTTTTTATGGTACCATGACATGTTTGGTATTGCTGGATTCATATCAACCTGTAGAATACAGAAAATACATATTTTTTACTGAAGATTTGTAAAATCAAAACACCCGCAAACATGGCAAAAGTACTTTTTTTCACATTTTGCCCCACTTAGAATTTTTTTGTCGTTTCCCAGTATTTTCTATGGTAATATGAATAACAACATTGGAAAGTACATCTCTTCCTGCAATATAAAAGCCCTCATGTGTCTATGTAGGTGGAAAAATAAAAAAAAGTTATGGCTTTCAGAAGTCGAAGAGTAAAAAAACAGAGCCATATTATTCTGACCGTCCGTCAGAAAAGGTTTAAGGACCACAGTTTATGTTACAAATATAATAAAATATGGTGACTTGCTAGCAAAAATCTCAACAGATGACAAGTTACATTCCAACCAGGTGGCCAAACATAGATCCATAAAGCATACATAGACTTAGCAGAGTATAGGTTGGCCATGGTATTATGGTTTTTCGTGTTATCTGCATTCACTGTATCTCAAAACTGAAAGCATTGAGAAACATGAGATGACAGTCTGTACAGTGATTTCTTGATGAGTTATCTGTCTGTTTAGCTTTGCTACATCTATACTTCTCCCTTAACACAGTATCTGTTAATCATGGGGGACAAGAAATGAACTGAAACAGTTTTCTGTCATGATTTGCACTAAAAAATCTGTTGTGGGCCCTTTCTGACATATTTGTTAAAGGTCTTGTGCCAAAAATGGGCCAAACGTTCAATACCCTCGATAGTTTTGTCCACGCCAAAGATTAGATACATTTATGAATGTGTCTCGACAGAATGTGTCACTAAAAGGGAATTCTTTTTCATGCCGTTTTTAAAATGGTAAGGATGAAACAAAATTTTTCTCAGACAATTTTTGGCACAAATTGTGGCGCATGTTTTGTCTAACAGCAGGACACATTTATAAAGTGCTGTGAGACACTTTCATGCACACTGATGAATACTGCACTAACCTACTGAGAAGTCCGGCTGTCAAGTGTGCACCAGTATTTTATACATGTGTCCCCATAGTTTTTATCCAATGTCATTTCAGGTCACAAATCCCTGGATATGTTAGATTTAAAGGAATGGTAAGGTTTTTCTAGCTCTGTTTGGCCTCGTACTACAAGCTCAATGTAAGACTTACCCCATCTTCGCCTGGCAATAACAGTTAATCACCTAGATTTTCAAAGGATGGGCCTAAATTGATTATTGTAGTATCAGTCAAAGTTTATACAAACACTACAACCATAGTATTCTACACATTTATAGCTTCAGTACAGCAAACCCAGGAGCATTACTGCTGGAACAGGTAAACCACTTTTAAAGTGGTCTACCTGAGCCTGAATTGTCACCTTGTAGCTAAAAAGCGCTTAATCTGGCAGTAGAACAGGTTCATAGATTCAGGAGCATTTTATGCTACAAATGTGTGCAATAAAATTGATGCCTGGGCACCAAAAAATCATACATGTTGCCCCAAGAGTCACCTCTGCTTTATAACAGCATTTGGTAAGGTCCACATAATTGTTTTACAGAGATCAAGTTCCAGACACAACTCACCAGCAACTGTTCAGAGGAGACTATGAGGTTGAGACCTTCATGGCCACATTGCTGCAAAGAAGGCACCTGTGATTAACAAGAAGAAAAAATAAATGCTTATGTCAATAAACACAAGTGATGGACTTTAAACCTGTGAGTCAAAATGTGAGATTTTTGGTTCCAATACCATGTCTTTGTGAATCACAGAATAGGGGAACAGATGGGGCAACATGTATGATCGGGCCTGCACCAGTTTTCTGGTGTACTTTGAGCCAAAAAGAATGAACAGGTATGAACAGGTACACTCCAAACTTTGGCGTGCTAAGTGCCTTTGTAATGCGTCAAAGATTTGGGGTGTTCTGGGGGCATCACATCACATTTATAGAAGTAGACATATTTATGATTCTTTGATGCCAAACTTAGGCGAAAACGTCAGAACAGCCAGACCAGGTTAAAGGTTGTCTGCCTGAGCCAGACTTGTCACATTGGCCCTACAATGTGCCTGTATGTATGAACTGCAGAAGAACAGGTTCTTACAATTATACATTCATCTGGCACATTCTACACTACCTTAAAGCTCTTTAGGAATGGTATGTCAGCGCCAACATTCATACATGTCGCCTATGGTTTCTACATGTGTACCTGATGCAGATGTGATGATGAGGAGGTGCTTTTCTGGTGACACTGCTTCCGATTATTTCAAAATTCAAGACACAATTTTACAGCATGGCGACACTCCAAACCCTCTGGTTTGTGCATCATTGGCTTTTCAAAAGACAATGACCCCACTTTATCATTTTATTCATTATTTGTAAATAGAAGTGTAAACAAGCATAATAATATTTTATAAATGGGCTTAAATGACAAATTGGAGTCTCAACAATGATCAATTTCATTTGATGTTTTTGGGCTGGTACATAAAATATATCTAATTGGTCTTTATCTGGAGATTTTCAAGTTTTATCATAGTCTCTATAGATGGTATCATTATTTATATGGAAAGTAGAAAGGTCAAATTTCAGTATGACAGTATAGTGTTGTAAATGGTATCACAAGTAAGCTTTTTGACAACATGTTTGCAAGCACAGTATAGTTGAAAAGTAAACATACAATTTGTTATTTTGATTCTCATTGGGTCAAAGCAAACGAACTTGAAATTTGCCAAAGGTCACAGGAAAATAGTTTAACCAATCGGCAGCCTGCCAATCAGTAGGAAAAAGGAACTGTATCATCCATCGAATGGTGTGCTTCCTTTTTCCTGTCTGACTAGCATGTTGCCCATTGGTTGAAAAATTGTGCAACAAAATTCTGTTTGGGCTGAATAGACTGTATTCAAATCCTTAGGGTTGCACTAGTAACAGAAGTTTTTAGACAGTAACACAATTTTCATAATTTAAGATTTGTCCTACACCACGGTGGATCTGAACACAGAGCCAGCAAAATGTGATATGAAATACATAAGAGAACAAAGAAATCACAAAAGACCATAAAACAACCATATTTTATTGGATACAAAAAAAATAAAAATGTAAATCAAAGTATGAAAGAGTAGCCAATGCAAACTCAAGCACGGGATCATATGGTAGTGTACTATAGAATAATGCAGTACTGCAATAGTCAATATCCAATTATGCATGATACACATGCCAACACATACTGTATAGGTTGGTATGAAAAGTTAGACCCTATGCTATATGTAGTGTTTAAAGACATATACACCCACATGCATCACCACTGGAATTCATACATAGGCAAATGAACAACCCACCTACCCAGATAGGATCACTGGGGAGTCGAGCTGTGTGTTGTTTACCTGCCTGGATATGAATTCTGATAGTGATACATGCAGGTGTATGTGTCGTTAAGCTTTACATATATCAAAGGGTTCAACTTTGTATACATACCTATATGTGTTGGCATTTATATCATGCATGATTGAAAATTGACTATTGTATTACAGCATTACATTATGGTACACTGCCATATGATCCCACCTTACAATAAAGAAGTGCCTTTATGAAGGTAGATACCAAGGGTTTATCTCAAGATGCAAACCACCGATAACGCTCAAGAACAGAGGCATTTTTGCTAGAATAATATTCCTAGTTTTGAAACAAGATGCATTGGAGAGAGGAACCCATGATTATCCTGTAGCAGAATATGAGAAAAGAATAGTATGAAGAAGGAAAAGAAGAGCTCAAGATCCAAAGCATACTGCTTCATCTGTCACACATTGTGGAAGCAGTTATGCCATGGGCATATATGGCGCCAATAGAACTAGGTCACTGGTGTTTATTAATGATGTGACTGCAGATAGATTTAGCAGGAAGAATTCTGAAGTGTATAGAGTCAGACATTCTGTTCAGATTTAGTCAAATGCTGCAAAAGTGATAAGACAGCACTTCACAGTATAGATGGAAAGTGATCTTAAACATGCAGTGTGATGAAAGCAAAGGAGCTTCTGAAGACAAAGAAATGGAATATTCTTCACTTAGGGCAACATCTCCCAATATGCAAGTGCTGTATTTTTGGTCTATTTTGCACCAAAAATAATCTTGACGCCATATTCTTAATATAAATTAACTGTAATATACCAAAACTAGGTGCATTATAGACACGCATTAAATATAGTAGTAATGATACGCTGTTCACCTCCATAACACAATGCGGCTATTGAGGCGCATTCCATACACTAGTTATGATACGTTATACACCTCCGTTATGCAATGTGCCTCGATAGGCACATTACATACACTAGTACTGATATGCTATGTGCCGCGATTGAGCAATGCACCTTTTTAGGCGCATTAAGTTTGCTATGCAAGGTACACCAAATGCCAGATTTTTAAAAGTAACGTACTTTCAGGTGCACTTTACCCTGATTAAATGCATGTAAAACCTGCCATGGCGATGCCAATTTTTGGACATGTTGTCCTTAGGATTTAGTGATTTCCAGGCATTCCTGGCTTAGACAAAATATTAACATCAAGGACTTAAAAATGGTTCTTATATTTATAATTATCTTGATGTGTCCAATTACTTTTGAGCCCCTGGAAATGGAATGACTGCTATTTCTGAACAGTTAATGCAATGTTTAAACTGCTTGAATTAGAGCAGAAAGTCTCCACGTCAATCACATACTGCAGTGATGGCTTTGACTGTCCCTGTCCAGATACGTCTGAACCTAACTGTCTGTGCCTCAAAATGACTTATGTATAAACATTCCAAGGGAAATCTGACCACATCTATCTTTCTGCTGTCTCCCTGGTCTTCTGTCAGATGTCAACAATACTATCAAGTTAAGTTTGGATCCAAAGATTGAGTTCAAGGAAAAATAAGGATCATAAAAGGAAATAAGATATGAATTCAAAATATAGGTCATGTAATCAAAAACGAGTTTAAAAACCTTATTTGTTTTTGTTAATAATCAAAAAAGTGATAGTAAGTAATCTCTACCACAGTCACTATTAGCTGTGTTCTTGGGGAAAATGGAGGGACTTTGTAAAAAATGACTGCTATTTCTAAACAGTTAATTAGTTAAACTCCCTGAAGAAAGTCTCCAGGACCATCACATACTGTTGTAAGGGCTTTATGTGTCCCTATCCCAATACTTGTGGACCTAACTTTATGTACCCCAAAATTACATATTTATAAACATACCAGTATAATGCAAAATAATTCAGTCAACATCTATCTGTCTACTATCTCCATGAACTTCTGTCTCCCGTTGGAACAGTGCTAGGGCATGTTCACACGGCTTATTTTGGAGCGCATTTCGCCACGCTTTTCATGGCGTACTGTGCATAATATGCGGGGAAATGTTCCACATAATTACAGTAATCCATAGCTCTCATAGAGAACTATGGATTACGCCTCCTCTCCCCTCTTGTACAATTTTTTCGTATTGTACGTGCGGGGAGATAAGTGACATGTCAATTACTTGTAGCGAATATGTGCCACCAGGAATGCATGTCTATGGGGCCGGAGGGCTGCCGTCCCCCCTCCCACGCTGCGGGAGTACGCACTGATCAGCGCAAGCTCCCGAAACACACGATGTACTGCGGCGGGTACTGTACGCACCGCAGTACATCGTGTGAACATACCGTTAGACTGCGGTGCATAGAGCCTACCAGTGGAGTGACTCTTGGAGTCCACTCTACAGCTATTGTATATGACTGCACATTCAGTACACAACTCTTGTTCTCTACTTGCCTATCTCTCCCCTCAGCTCCAGGTCTGCCATGTTCAAAAGTCAGTTTCCTCACCTTATTCCCACCTACTATTGTATGCACAGTGCACTGAAAAGCTGTTGCCAATAGAAACTGCTCTACGGGTAACAAAGTGGGGATTTTGACTTGAAAAGGGGATTTTTCTCCAGCACCACAATGATTCTGTCTTCTTAAAATAATATCACTCCTTTATTTTATCACATTAAAATAGCCAGTATTGCATCATGGGTAATAGCAGACGCATTTCGGGCACTAGCCCTTATTTTTTGCTCTCCATCTTACCTTGACATGCATGATTTAAAACCACATAAGGCACCTATCCAAGTGGCAATTCAACATTACAAAACTAATAATTTAATTAGACAATCACCTGTGTGCAGATCAGGTATTTATCCTGCTGCACTAACATGTACACACTAATGTGATACTAAACACAATGTAAATCCTTATACAATGGCTATTAATTTTATTTTCCCTTAATTATGACATTCTCTTATGTGAACCATGGGTATTTATATTGTTTTGTTATAATGATACTACAACAGCTCCTACAATTATACATGGTATGATGCATACTTTCCTCCTTCTATGGTAAAATGTTCATTATTTTAATGCCTGATGTCAATTATGTTATAATAAACTCCAAGCTCCTATCATTATACCTGGTCAAATACACTGTATAATATTCTTGCAGTCCCTATAGGAACAATGCTCACCAGACACATTAAGGGCGGCATGTATGAAACTTGGCACCAAGCTAATACTAAATTTCATGCGCATAATAATAGCCTAGAATGTGCCTGATTTATGAACCCGCTCTACTGCTGGTCATAAATCGGGTGCATTCTAGCGCTAATAGGACATTACTGGCTCAGGTTAACCACTTTGAAAGGGGTATACCTGCTCCAGGAGTAATGCGCTAGAAATACCATAGCGAAGCTTCGCTATAGACACCCGATATCTCCCACAGCCCCGTTCATACATGCCACCCTATACATTTACCCTAACTACCGTCCAACAACCTACTACACAAGCACAGTCTCCTCAACAATTGCTAAAGCCGGGAGTTCCGCGCATGCACTGGATACTCTTTTCAGTGATCTGTTCCCGGACAGTCCTAATATACCTAAAGTATGTTTAAACCTGTATATAATGTTTGTACCATAATCTCATGTTGATTGTAAACTGATTGAAATTGAGGGTTAAACTATAAATTATGTTCTAAACTATATTTCTTATGCATGTACCTATATTCAATATATATACATTAAATCATACCTGTAGTTAAAGGGAACCTGTCACATAGATTATGCCCCCCTTGCTGAGGACAGCACAAGCTAGTATCAGACCTGCTGTTCCCAGTGCTGTGTCCCTTATTCTGTAAGATGATGCAGTTTTACAGCATTTACCCCTCAAATCTTATTCATGAGTAAGTGTTAGCCCCATCCACCAAAGGCTAGCCCTGCCCACTGACAGTTATTCACATGTTTCTACCTATTCAATGTAATAGGTTAGTCAGTTGAAGTGGGCAGGTCCAGACTCAGATGGGAGTGGTTTGAAAAAAAACGACTCTTTAAATGACTCTTCGAATGACTCTTTTCTGGCTGAAAACTGCAGACTTGAGCATTAAATACACGAAAACTACAGCATCTTACAGAATAAGGGACACAGCGCTGGAAACAGCATGTCTGTCAATAGCTTGTGCTGTCCTCAGCAAGGGGGGCAAAAATTATGTGACAGGTTCTCTTTAAGACCTGTGGGTATTCTGGTTTGCAGTTCCAATGTCCAATATGTGTGATCCTCATGGAGAATCAGAAGCAAATTCTAGCAAAAGGCTTAACATTTGTTCATTCGAAGGGCTTCAATTTATTTGAGACACCTCTAGACGTCAATCGATTTGCCAGAACGTTGACGGTAAAAAGAACAGTGCTCAAGGAAAACTCCAACATAGGGACTTGTAGCGAATCCAATATTATATCACAGTGTTGGACATGTGAGTTTTCAGGAACAGTGTGCTACACTGCACCTGCAATCATTGCAACGGAAAAACATTAAACTAATGTAGACACATACCTTACACAGCAGTGCTGACTTCCAATCTGAGGTTTTACCCACTAAAATCTAGAAATTAATTCTTAGATAGATTCCAGGCAGTGGTCGAAAAAGATATACAAAAAACAAAAGACAGCATTAATAGCGACATAAAAAGTAGGAACATCAACAATATGTACAATATTATAAAAATGGCAGACAAAGGGGGTAAAATAGTGGTATTAAACAAATATACATTCTAAACAGCAGCCATGGATATATTGGATGACAGGGACAGGTAAAGAAAATTACATCATAGCTGGTATAGGATCCATTAATGAACCAATTTGTGCCTGGTTAGATGATCTGTTACAAACACTATTGTGTAGAATACCGGGATATATCAAAGATTCCAACGAGGCATGGGCTATTTTTATATTCTTTCAGTGGCTGGATAGCAGGAAAAAAAAAAGATCGACAATCTATGATTACCTTTGTTGCTGCTTAGAATAATCAGTTTAAACAAATAACCAACATCACATGGAGGAATATTCTAATTTTACCTTTAAATCCTGCATGTAGCAAAATATTATCACACTGTATTAGATGTGTTTACAGGCTGTGGGAGTGTAGGTAGAGGGAATATAGGAGACTAACCTAATCTAATAGATAATTATGTGAAAAAGGAAAAAAAATAAAAATGAAAAATAGCCCTTGTGAGGCAAGGAATAAAAGGAAAAATGACTACATAAGGTACAAGAAGTGGTCCATAAAAAGAGTAGTTATATACAAAGTATATGGTATTGAGTAATGTCTATATATGTGTGAACATGTAGGGATCAAAGTCAGGTATACCAAGAGATAGGTGACCATAGAGCCTAGCCTAGGCAGGGGTCCTACCATGATGGCTGTAGGTGGCTGCTATACTATTTAAGGTGGGTTCTTGCCATACACTTTGATGACATATCAATAGAATATGCCATCAAACTGTGATAAGTCTCTGCCTAGAATGGAGAGCTGGTTGTGATTGTGCATAACTCTCTATTCTGTTCTGAGAAAGTTCTGAGCACAGTAGCACACGACCGCATGTATTTAGAACTCCTAAAAAATTAGTTGCGTGCAATTCAATCAAAGTGTTTGGCAGAAACACCCTTTTAAGTATTCCCAATTTGGAACTAAAGATTGGTTTGAAGGAAAAATAAGGATACTAATAGTCCAAAAAAGTGATAGCCTCAAATATGATGAGATCTCTACCACAGTGACCTTTTACATGTATTCGTCTAGACCACAGAGCACCAAATGCACAGTACCCGTTCACACTCAAGTATCGTAATTTCTGCCTTTATGAATCTTGTGGTGTGATAGATAGCTATGCTAAATAAGAGTTGTGCAGAATAAAACAACTTATTAATTTATTTCTTAGGATGTCAACTTACATGCTACAGTAACCATTACACATCGCCCGATTATGGTGACTAGACCCACTACCAAATCTTCTACTAAGCTTCTGACTACTTAGATTAAGCCTGATAATAATTTATACCACAGATAAGTCTTCAACCTTAATAGAAATGTATGTTCTGTTGTTTAATAGATTTTAGGTGATGACCTTTAGCAGATTATGGAAAAAATTCTAAACTAATCATTGTCTCCCGGTGATAATTTTCAATAAGAGGATTTTTTGTGCATGTACGTATCACAGATCACTTTGCGGGAGGGTTTTGTTTTATAAAATAAATTTTGATATGCGCATGGCCAGTCCGGAAAGAGATTAGAATGCAGCCATATGTAGATTAGCAAGCTGCATTGTGACTTTACTGCTGGAGGGTGAAGCATTTCTCCTGATTTTATTTATACTAGGCAGATGGGAACTGGGAAACATTTTCTCTAGAGGAATATTTATATGCAGTGATGATAAGTGGAACATACAAGTAAATACATACTGCTTCCACTTTTTTATCACGATTTTAACAGCATTAGAATAGCAAGCTTTGGACACAATGCATTTTGCCAATACAGAGAAAATGACACCAAAGCTGTGGAAAACACATAACATTAGACTATGCTTACCAAGAAAATTAAACAGACTGGTGTAACAGATTGAAAATTGCTTTTATATTTACAGTACTTCTCACACAAATTGCATTTTAGAATTCAGACCAGTGTCAGACTGTAACATATGTGTATTGTGCAAACCATGAACAAGCTGAATTTCTGCACTGTAAACCCCATAGGTGCCTATATATATATATATATATATATATATATATATATATATACACACTCACCGGCCACTTTATTAGGTACACCTGTCCAACTGCTCGTTACACTTTTAATTTCTATTCAGCCAATCACATGGCGGCAACTCAGTGCATTTAAGGCATGTAAGACATGGTCAAGACAATCTCCTGCAGTTCAAACCCAGCATCATATGGGGAAGAAAGGTGATTTGAGTGCCTTTGAACGTGGCATGGTTGTTGGTGCCCAGAAGGGCTGGTCTGAGTATTTCAGAAACTGCGATCTCCTGGATTTTCACGCACAACCATCTCTAGGGTTTACAGAGAATGGTCCGAAAAAGAAAAAAACATCCAGTGAGCGGCAGTCCCCGTGGCGGAAATGCCTTGTTGATAAGCCAGAGGTCAAAGGAGAATGGGCAGACTGGTTCGAGCTGATAGAAAGGGAACAGTGACTCAAATAGCCACCCGTTTTCAACCAGGTAGGCAGAAGAGCATCTCTGAACGCACATACGGCGAACTTTGAGGCAGATGGGCTACAGCAGCAGAAGACCACACCCGTGCCACTCCTTTCAGCCTAAAACAGGAAACTAGGCTCCAATTTTGCCCAAGCTCATCGAAATTGGACAGTAGAAGATTGGAAAAAACGTTGCCTGGTCTGATGAGTCTCGATTTCGCTGCGACATTCGTGGTAGGGTCAGAATTTGGCATCAACAACATGAAAGCATGGATCCATCCTGCCTTTTATCAACGGTTTCAGGGTGGTGGGGTGGGGGTCATGTGTGGGAATATTTTCTTGTGCACTCTTTTGGGCCCCTTGGTACCAATTTGAGCATCGTTTCAACACCTTATGAATCTATCACGAAAATATGAAAGGGAGTTCTGAAGGCAAAAGGGGGTCCAACCCGTTACTAGCATGGTGTACCTAATAAAGTGGCCGGTGAGTGTATGCAGTTGAAACCAGAAGTTTACATGCACCATATAAGAAGACACATATGCATGTTTTTCTCACTATCTGACATGAAATCAGAATAAACCTTTCCCGCTTCAGGTCAATTAGGATTACCAAAATTATTTATATTTGCCAAATGCCAGAATGATGAGATAGATAGATTGTTTAATGCATTTTTATTACTTTCTGAAAAGTCAAAAGTTTGCATACACTAGGATTACTATGCCTTTAAATAATTTGCGACAGCCCATATGACTATGTCATGTATTTGGAAGCTTCTGATAGGTTTATTGACAACATGTGAGTTAGAGACACACCTGTGGATGTATTTTTATAGCACACTAGAAACACACTGCTTCTGTGTGTAGTATCATGGTAAAGTATAAAGAAAAAAGCCAAGATATCAGGAAGAGAATTGTGGACTTGCACAAGTCTGGATCATCCTTGCGTGCAAATTCCAGATACCTGAAGGTGCCTTGTTCATCTGTACAAACAATTGTATGCAAGTATAAACAAGATGGGAATGCCCAGCCATCATACCGCTCAGAAAAGAGACAGATTCTGTGTGTCAGAGATGAATGTGCTTTGGTCCAACATGTGCATATAAACCCAAGAACAGAAGCAAAAGACCTTGTAAAGATGTTAACGGAAGCTGGTAACATTAGGTCATTATCCACAGTGAAACAAGTACTGTATCAACATGGGCTGAAAGGGCACTCTGCCAGGAAGAAGCCATTAATCCAAAAGAAACATATAAAAGCCAGATTAATGCTTGCAAATGCACACAAGAACAAAGACCTACATTTTGGAGACTTGTCCTGTTGTCTGAAAAAACTAAAATTTAATTGTTTGGCTATAATGACCATTGTTACATTTGGAGGAAAAAGGGAGAAGCATAGAAGCCTATGAATACCATCCCAACTGTGAAACACAGGGGTGGTAGCATCATGTTGTGGGGTTGTTTTTCTGCAGGAGGGACTGCTGCACTTCACAAAATTGATGGCACCATGAGGAAAGAAGATTACGTGGCAATACTGAAGCAACTTCTCAAGACATCAGCCAAGAAGTTAAAGCTTGGGAGGAAATGGGTCTTCCAAATGGACAATGACTGAAGCATACTGCCAAGGTAATTACAAAGTGGCTTAAGGATAACTAAGTAAATGTTTTGGAGTGGTGCCATTGCAAAGCCCTGATCTCAATCCTATTGAAAATGTATGTGTAAATCTGAAAAGGCAGGTGCGAGCGAGGTGATCTACAAACATGGCTCAGTGACACCAGTTCTGTCAGGAGGAATGGGCCAAAATTCCTATCAACTATTGTGAGAAGCTTATGGAAGGATATCCAAAATGTTTGAACCAAGTCATAAAGGGCAGTGCTGCCAAATACTAATGAAATGTATGTAAACTTTTGACTTTGCAGAAAGTAATAAAAATGCATTAAACATTCTATCTCTCTCACTATTCTGGCATTTGGCAAATATAAATATTTTTGGTTCCTAATTGACCTAAAATGGGTAAGATTTATTCTGATTTCATGTCAAATAGTGAGAAAAACATGCAGATGTTTCTTTTTATATGGTGTATGTAAACTTCTGGTTTCAACTGTATATATTTAATTTTCAGTTTTTCATTTCTGTTCTTATACTTCCTACCTTCCAAGAGCAAAATAGTTTTAATTTTCTGTCATCAAATCCACACTAATGCTTTTTTGTGTGAGATGAATTGTATTTTTTAATGGTACAATTTACTGCAACATATTAAATGTTAGGGATCCATAAAGAATTCTTAGCAGAGTGGAACTGGAAAAAACCACAACTTTGAAATTTTTTTTTTTGGGGGTTGGGGGTGGGTTTACTGAATTCATTTAACAAAATAAATTGTGATCTGGTAATCCCAAATGTATATTGTTTTTGCTATAGTTTTCTACTTTTAAAAAATAAACTTTCTTTTTTTAATTTCTTAACATTCTTAATTTTCTTAACAATTTTTGAGATGAATACATTTTTTACCTGTACACAGCTTTGTGATGGTTCATTATTTGTAGGGTGAGGTCTAGTTTTTATTGGTATCTGTTTTTAGTTTATGCAGTCTTTTGATCACTTGCTATTCATTTTTTTTCCTAGAGGCAAAATGAACATAAAATAACCGCACAATTCTGTAATTGTGTTTTTTTTTTTTTTTAATGTTATTTACAGTGGGGGATTAGTTATTAAAAATATTTTGTATTAGATGGGACTTGAACTGATGCAGTGTTATCAACTATGTTATTATTTTTATTATTATTTCAGTTAATTTATATATGATAGATAGGAAATGGTTTTCTTTTAATTTTTCATATTTCTTATATGTTTTAAACGTTTTAAAAATTGTTAACTTCAATTTTTAGTCCTCCTAGAGGATTTGAACTGTACTATATACTGCAGTACTTATGTTCTGCAGTATATAGTAATTGCCAATGACAACGTGTAATGGGAGTACAATCATGGCAGCTATGAAGGCCTTCATTAAGCCTCCAGATTCCATGACAACCAAATGCCATGTTGCCATTGCATCGTAGATGGGCTGATCAGGGTTGCCTTGGACTGCAGCTTCACATTCTAGTAATTTAGATGCTGTGGTCACATTTAATGCAGCATCTGAATAGTTAAATGGCTGAGATCAAAGCTATCTCCAATCTCAACTGCCAGCTGTCTCCAATCCCAGTTTAAAGCAGAAGAAACGGACAAGTATACGGAGCAAAGAGACTTAGTAAAAGGCCAAATTGTGATGAATCCAAAGCAAAAGATGGAAGAAATGCTCAATGTTTCATTTATTTTACAGCTGAATTTACCTTTCCTCACTAAAGCAGCCATGTAAATAGACTGCATTTTATTGGCATTTACTGCAGGAAACGTAAGAAATAACATACTGTATGTTCTATTTATCTTACTGCGTACGAGTGTTCCATTTTAAATTCAAGGTCAAAATTAAATTCAGCCTCAATCCATGTGCTTTGGTTCAGGCCAGAAAACATTTTTGGTGAAAATTGTCCCCAATAATTGCCTATGACAGGAACTCTAACCCCAAATTAGGATTATTTAAAAGGTTTTAGGGGTGCACTTCCTGTTCCAGTGCAGCAGTTTTCCTTTTTTTTCCTAACTTTCAGTCCAGTATCCTGGCCAATGTCACTTCCATATACCATAACGTTAAGCCGATGTTGAATGACATCAGAGGACATCGGACCAGAGGTTAGGCCAAACCACTAAGTTAACTCCTAACCCCAGTTTAGGATTAGGGTTATGGATATGGTTATGGTTCTGGATAGGGTTAGTGAAAAAATTCAGATTCGGTCACATCAGTATTGAACTGAACAGGGCCCAATTTGAACAATATTACTGTGTACAGTCCACTCACTTTTAAAAAGAACATCACTGACCCTTTATGATACCCATATTTTTTTTATGACTTTATTTTGCAGCATTATCCAAACACAGCTGAAATATTTTTATCTCTGATCCATCCTCACAGTATTCAATGAGCTTTCATGTGATTGACAAGACAATGGTCACATAGATTCCTTTTCCAGTATTATCAGAAATCTTTAAAAATGTTGTTGTCATTAAGCACTATATACATGCAGTATCAAGGTATTGATTTCTTCTCCATATGTTACAAGACACCAGATATAATAATAATAATAATAATAATAATAATCTTTATATAACGCCAACATATTCCGCAGAACTTTACAAATTCAAGGGGTTATATCATACCAGTCATTACACATTAAAAGTACTACAAATGAGACACAAGTGTGTGTGGACCCTGCTCATGAGAGCTTACGAGTCTTATTAGGGTGTATGGGTGAAACACACGGTAAGAATATCCTACATATTTTATGTAGATATCCTACATAAAATGTATCCCTTAACCCTTAGTGTACTTAGTTTATAGGCTCATATGTTCTTATTGGTAGGAAATGCCCAGACACACAACTTTTGTTGAAAAAAACCATTTTCTTCTTCATTGCTCTCTCTCTCTCTAAGGTTGCTGCTAGAGATGGGCGAATCGATTCTAACGAAGTGGAATTCGTTTAGAATTTCAGGAAAACTTCGGTTCGGAACGAAGTCGAACTTGTGGGTTACTGTCGGCTAGTGATCGAAGTGTGCTTTTGATTGGATAAAATGGCTGGCGTAGCACATGGCGCTACATGGGGCGCAAAATCACGTCTGGGAGGAAGATGGCATAGCCTTGCATGACATGTTGCAGAGGGTGAAGCCAATCAGACAGAGACGGCGGGATTCTGTGAACGGTGTCACCCGCACTATATAAGTCCGGGCGCGGACGCGGGAGTCACACTCCTCATCACTGTGCTCTTCAGGGAATGGTGCTGCCGCGGCTGATAGCTCTTACTGATGAATGATTTTTATATAGCGATTTTTTGTTGGGGTGTCTCAGCTTTGTTCTCAGAGACTGTTCTCTTAATGTTCTATTTCTAATGTTTTGGGGGTATTGGATCTGAAATCACAGTGTGCGTCCACTTGAGCGGGCATATACATTCAATAACAAGTGGGATCGCTAAGCCAGTTCCCTGTTGTATTCATTTAAAGAAACAGCGTTTTTACATAAAATACCACTTCATTTTTGGCTTGCTCAATTCTATGCGCAATTTACATCGCAGGGTTGAATTTAAGCGGTTGTGTTTGGCTGGTGTGCTGACAAAAAAGTTAAACCTGTCTTTTTCAAACGCAAATAATAAATGTTTTCTGTTAGCCTAATTCAGCAAGCAAAGGTTATTTACAACTGTATCTCTGTTTGTGGCGTAGAAAACACGCATTGTAACTCGCTAGACAAAGAGCAGCTACTATTTTGTGGGGCTCAATTCCTTTGGCGCCCCCCGGCACAAATTTACATCCAGGGTTAAGTAGCGTTGGTTTTGCTGGTTATGCTGAACCCAATGAAACCGCTTTTTCAACGCCCAAAATATATAAATTTTTCTGTAGGCCTAATTCGAAAGCAAAGGTTAATTACAACTGTATCCTTTTGTTGTGTGGGTAGAAAAAACACGCAATTGTACACGCTACAAAGCTACTAGTTTGTGCGGCTCAATTCTTTGGCGCAGATTTAGCCATCCCAGGGGTTAAGTTAAGCGTTGTGTTTTGCTGGTGTGTGGACTCCCAAGAAACCATCTTTTTTCAGATGCTCAAAATATATAAATTGTTTCCTGTAGCCTAATTTCACAAGCAAAGGTTAATTTACAATACTGTAGTCTGTATGGTTTGAGGCGTAAGAAAACACGCATTTGTCTATCACGCTACAAAGCTACTAGTTTGTGCGGGCTCAATTCTTTGGCGCCAATTACATCCAGGGGTTAATTAGCGTTGTTTTGCTGTGGTGTGATGGACCCAAGAAACGTCTTTTTCCACGCCAAAGATATATAAATTTTTCCTGTAGACCTATTCACAAGCAAAGGTTAATTACAACTGTAATCTCTTGTTGTGTGGCAGTAGAAAACACGCCAATGTGTAACAGCTCCAAAGCTTACTATTTTTGTAGGGGCTCAATTCTTTGGCGCAATTTAACATCCAGGGTTCAATTACGCGTTGTTTTGTGGTGTGTGCTGACCCAAGGGGTAACACCGTTTTTTTTTTAACGCCAAATTATATAAAAATTTTTCCTGATAGCTACATTCACAAGCCAAAGGTTAATTACAACTGAATCTCTTGTTGTGGTGGCGTAGAAAACACTGCAATTGTATCTCGCTACAAAGCTACTATTTTGTGGTGGCTCATTCTTTGGCGCCAATTTACATCCAGGTTGTGTGTGAACGATTTCCTGCCACACAGCCAGAAAACGTCCTGGAAACAGGGGATCCACAGGGGCCAACCGCAGGCAGAGAAGAGTGGTAATACCGCGAGGGGGTAGCGAAATTGCATGGTCTGGGAAGGATGTGGACACTGGAGGGTTGATAAACGGTATGCTCAGTCGGCAGTGTAGCTGGTAATACGGGTGACAGTCCAGGGGATAGTCGCGAGATAACGTTAGGCACCTCGTCCCAGGATGGGTAACGAATTAGATAAGGTGCCAGGAAACAGCAGGTGTAGCAGTCTGGTACAGCGGCTGGTGTACAGCAGGTATCCGATAAACGTATGGCTGAATGTGAGACGCAGCAGTCAGAACAGGAAGCCAAGGGGTCAAGCTCTTGTGCTGGGTAACAACATCGAAGCTGCCGAGTGGAAAAACAGCGTCGCGCTCTCGCTTCGGAAGAGAGAATAGCCAGAGGGTCAGAGGGTCAACTTAGCAGGTACAGGAACACTGGTCTTAGAAATATGATGCAGGTAGCCGAGAGCGCATGCCCTCCTAGAGAAGGCATGTTGTGCACACAGGATGCCAGAGGAGCTGGAGGTTAGACACAGGTGAAGAGGACCTGAGCCGGGACTCACTCAGGAGTGATGTCGACAAGTCAGAAAAAGAAGATAGCTAGCTGGGACACAACGACTGACGGGCGCAGTGGAGTCCATAGCAAGGATGGAAATTCGCAAGGTTTTGTGAACCCGCTGGAACGTGTTTCAGTACCCCCTAAATAAGCTTCCCCTACTCCGAGGCTAGACGGGTACCCACTAAAACGAGTAGGTGTTAGACATCTCTCATCGGTATTCCAGGAACTGTGCAGTGCAGTGGGAGGTATCCAGAGAGTCATCCGGGTAAAATGTTCTTGGACCTGGTGGAGAGAAGCTAAGAAAACATAGAGGCAGGGGAGGGGTGGTTGGGGAGTCAGAGGTGTCTTTACAGACAAAGGTTCTTCTTGCACACATGGTTCTTCCGTCGGCACAGCAGACACCAAGGACAGAGAAACGGTGTGGGTAGGGCTGCTCCAGATGGGCGGGTAGTTGAAAGCAGTGAGAGTGGCAATTGCTTGCTCCCATTGGACAACTTCCGCCCGTTTCCAATCCAGGGATGGTGTTGTGAAAGATGGAACCATCGGGAGCCAAGCAGGGACTGGAGCAGACGAACTAGGGCAGCACGTAAAAGGACAGGATTTTCCTGGTGGGAACTGCCAACCTTCAAGGGACTCAGGTGGGTACGGAACTTGACTGGCTCCTTCAGGATCTCCCCGTTTGAAGGAAGAGCAAACGTTAGGGGCTTCTCTAGACGGGAGACGGCATGGGAACTTCTCAGCAGAGCGGGTAGTGGATAAAGATCTAGAGGAGCCGGAATCCGAAGGCAGGGAACTTCATAGACGGCACATGGATGATACGACGTAGAGTGAACGAGTGGTCAGACTGAATGGAAAACAAACGGCATTTGATTCTGGGTCACTCACCCAAACAACTCCATGGCACTGGGGATTTCCGGGGGGCAGCTGGGCGGAACTGGGCATATCTTCAGATAAGTAGACGGCACCACCACATATACAAGAACAGATTTAAGCTGCAGTCGGCGGGTACGTAGCCTGTCTGTGGAGTGTGATGAGTGCCGGATTGACTTCACATGGGCAGCATCTTGGGTGAAACGCAGGTGCCAGGCGGAGGCTGAGTTAAGAGGGTTCAAGAACGGGAGGTGGCAGGTGACCGCGCTCGATCGGACGGGCGTGGAATACACTGGTTGTTGGCGAGACAGCTCTAACGTCACTCTCAGCTAAAACCGGATGTCGACCAGTGTGCAGAGCAATAGGTCGTCCAGGGTGGTAGGTAAGTCACGTCGCGCTCAAGCCACGTCACCAGAATAATATGGTCCATCGAGGCTCTCACTCCCAGAAGAGGACAGCACACTAGAAGGGACCTCGCGCGCGTTCCAGACAAGCTCGGAGGCCTGGGTTCGGAACTGGATGGCTACTGGCCCCACGGGGTTTGACGAGTCGCCCCTTTGACGGAACGAGCAGCAGAGATGACTAGCAGCAGATGTGTTGCGCCCGTAGCGTCAAAGGTCTTCCGGAAAGGTGGTTCAGGAACTCTGGAGGTCCCCTGTCGCGGATTCGCTTTGTCGGCCAGCATCGGTGAGAATACCACGGCAACAGGACTGTCACCTAACCAGAGACGACGGATGATGATGAAAAGCCCACACTTGAGTGCACGTAGGTCAGAGGGGAACATAGGTGAGCCAGGACCTCTCAAAGTGGATTGTGCACTGATTGAGAAAGCTGCGACAGGTACCTATGCGAGGTTACTCCGGACTTACCTCCCCCCAAAAAAATAAATAATATAAATTAAAAAGACACGGAATCCATGGGTGGCAGAGCAGAGTGCAGAGAGCTGGGATGGTCATGAACTAGAACAGGAGGGAACCACAGCAGATGCGGATAGCAGTTGTAGGTGCCCAATAGCAGACACGGTCTTCATCTAGAAATGGGTGAGCACTGTGGAGCGTCTGCTAGCTTCTGAAATAAATATGAGTCCGAAGTTTTTTTGAAAGCCCCTGAACGGTTCACTCTCAACCGGTTTACTAGTTTCAGGCAGAGTGGACTCCGGCGGGGTCCCATATTGTATGGTCAGATCGTACTGTACGATTTCTGGCCTAACACAGCCAAGGAAGTTAAACGTTATCCTGGAAACAGGGAATGACCGCAGGGCATCCACCGCAGAGCAGAGAGATGGTAAATACCACGCAGGGAGGGGGTAGCATCGGAGAAAGTGCGAGAGTCTATTGGAAGAGGAAGGCTGGACACTGGAGGTTGATAAACGGTGTATGCTCAGTGAGGTGTAGCGTAACGGGTGACAGTCCAGTATAGTCTTGAAACGTAGAGGCACGTCCCAGGATGGTAACAGAATTAGATTAAGAGAGTAGACCAAGGGAACTGCAGGTGTAGCAGAAAGGTACAGCGGTAGTGTGTACAGCAGGGTACCCGATAAAGTATGGCTCTGAATGTGAGACAGCAGCAGAACAGCAGCCAAGAGGTCAGCTCTTGTGTGGTAAACAAACACGAACTCCTCGAGATACCGAGAAGGAAAAACAATGGGAGGGGAGGGAAAGGTCGTATAAATAGCCGAGAGGAGCTCAGGGAGATACAATTAAGCAGGACAGGAACACTGTGTCTTTCAAAAGTATGATTTGCTAATGTGCTAGCAGCCGCGTGCCCTATAGAGGAGCATGTGTGCACTCAAAGGATGCCAGGGAGTCTCGGAGGAAGCACAGATGTGAGAGACTACAGAGAGCAGGGACACTAAGAGGAAATGTCGTCAGCAGCAGCTGGGACAGACACCAGACACGGGCAGTCGAAGATGCGAGTGATCAGTTAGCAGGGACAGCGTAGTGTTGTGAACCGTGACACTAGGGGTTAAGTTAGCGTTGTTGTTGGCATGGTGTGTGACCACAAAAAAACTCTCGCTCTTTTTCACGCCATAAATGTATATAAATATTATTTTTTTTCTATTAGTAGCTCACTAATTCACAAGCAAAGAGGTTAATTAAACTGTATCTGATGATGTGAAGTTGTGTGACATAGAAAACACGCAAATTGAGTAACACGCTTCAAATGCTACTATTTTGCTGCGGCTCAATCTTTGCGGCGCAAATATACATCCAGGGGGTTAATTAAGGCGTTGTTTTGGGGCTAGGTGATGCTGACCCAAGAAACCGTATCTTTTTTCAACGCAAAAAGATATAATCTCGTTTTCTCTGTAGCATAATATCACAGAAGCTAAAGGTTAATTACAACTGTATCTCTTTGTTGAGTGTGGGTAGAAAAATCACGCAACTTGTAAGTCACAGCTTACAAATGCTACTAGTGTTTAGCTGGACTCAATTACTTTGGCGCAAATTTACATGCCAGGGGTTAAATTAAGCGTTTGTTTTTGCTGGTGAGGGCTGAGAAAGATAAAAACCGTTCTTTTTCAAAGTCGCTACAAAATATATTACATTTTTCATAGATAGCCTAATTCATGTCCATGTAGGAGAGTTAAATTAAGCCTGTTTGTGCTTTTACATTTAGTAATCACGCAGTGTAGTTTTAAACGACACATACAAGTAAATTTTCGCCTCCTGGCACCATTTGTGGAAGCGACAATTATCATATCCAAGGGTTTACCCAAGACTTGTTACTGGGTTCATTTGAGACATGTCAAAAACATAGCGCGCCTGTATATTTACGACCTCTAACAGATATCATCATCAAACAGAGTGTCTGTACTTTTTAGAAAACAGTAGAAACAGTATGTACAGACAGAAAGAAGGTAGGGAGGGACTCTGCAGCTGGCGAGTTGGCAGTGTAGGCACAAAAACATTCCTGGAAACAGGCACAGAGTCGCAAGACCACAAGTTTAGGCCAGACGTCACAGCAGGGGAGTCACTCGGGTTGAGGCCCACAAAAACTGCCGCTGTCATCTAGCGGCCGCAAGGTGTGTTGTTCCGCACCCAAGGGTTCTTGATTGGATTGACTAGGTCATCCTCTTCCTCCCAGTTGACATCTGACTACCCCAGCCAAGAGTTCGGTGGAACCTCAGACACAACAGTGATAGTTGGCATGGCCCGGGAAGCGGAGTGATCGAGCGCACCCTCACCCGTGTCACTGTCTGACCCACGCTTGTCACACATCCGTGGTTCTCTCAGCCAGAGATTCACTATGTGGTCTGTCTGTGCTCAGCGCCACTATATAGCGAGGGATGAACCAATTTGAGGAGGCAGTCAGCAGCTACTTGGCAGCGAAGAAATAGGGGCCAATATCGCCTGCTTCAGTTGCAGTAGGCGAGCCAAGAGTATAGATGTGGGAGAGTGGCATGGGAGGGTCATGTTGTTTGTAAGAGGTCAAGCACTCGGCATACCTAGACGGTGATGAGAGACAGCAGTGACGATGGAAACACCAAATAGATGATGGATGTAGAGCCGACCGCAACTTGGGTGCCGGGTGAGGCAAGGGCTTTCATACATAGTCAGGAGAAAGAGGGGGTCAGCTTGCTGCGTCAGGCGAAGCAGCGCAGCCAGCAAGTGGAGTCGAGTTAACACGTGGCCGTGAGTCAGCAGGATAGCAAGCAGTGTGGGTCGGGAGCCAATGCAGTCCACGGGGGTAAAAAAAAAACAGCTTCGCAGGTTCAAAGCAAAGTACAGTAGCAAGCACCAGGGGCACTGGGAGGGGCAGCTGGCTGGGCTGATGTTAGGCTTACTCAGGCGGTAGCGAGATTGGCGGTAAAATCCGATATTCGGCGTAGGTGATGTGGCAGTTCTTTGCTAAGACGACCGGAGGAAGCGCGAATATGTGGGTATTATAGTAGAATCTTGGGCAGCAGAATAGAAAGTGTAGCGTGGCCAGGGGTTATTTATACGTTGGAACCTCGGCCCTGCGTCAACACATGAAGCGTGTCACCATCGCGGGGCTGGGAGAAAACGTGGCTCAGATGTGGTGGTCATAATGCCGCGCGCATGGCAGTACAGCAGCAGGCGCCCAGTGGCACGATTTGCCATTGCGGCCAGTAAAGGCTCCACCACCTCTGCAGAAGGGAGCTGTTTCTCTTTGACATCATCTCCTGGTCGATGATGTCCTGGTTCCTCGGCATTTACTACTTGTCGCCAGCAGTCGTTCGCGAAGCGATTGCCAAAAGAGACAACAGTAAGCGTCCAACCAGCCTAAGGATGCAGCACTGACCGTGCTCCTGTCCAAGTAGTTGGTACTGCAGTCCCTCCTATCCAAAATGGTGGACTCTGCACCGTTCATGAAAACTGTGGCTTGTGCCGAGCGAGATGGAGAGTTCCAAGCCGTAATTTTTTCCAAAAAGGCAGTACCAGCACTTCCATAAATTATGTAGAACAGAAGGTGGGGTCCAGTCCTTGAGCTTATCGGTTTGTTGCAAGGTGCACCGGCAGCGTGGAAGTCTGGGCTGTAACTACGGTCAGGGGCCAGTAGAACATGTCTGTTTACGGCCCACTGTGGTGAATGTGCTTTCCAGCCAGGCACACCAGAAAACTTGGGAAGGAGACGCCGTCATTGTTCCTCCACTGTTGTTCAAAACTGTCTGCACTGCCGCCACGTCCGCTGTCCTCCTCCTCCACCACACCACCATCTCGGCCTCCACAAGTACTGACTCCATCATATCCACATGTGTAGGGCCAGTGGTGTCACGCAGTTCTACACTGGCTTGCCTCGGCGAACGAAGTCACACAGGGAGGAAATGCTTCCGGCGTCATCAGCCCAAGGAAAATTGATGTGTGGCTGTTTTCTCCGTGCCAAGCTGCAAATCGGTCAATGGGATGGAACATGTGTCGCGCTGCACCGGGAGGGGATGGTTCCATATGGCCCTGCATGGCGCACGTGTTCACTCTGGTGTGAAAAAGGTTCTGAAGTCTTCACCGATCTAGAACATCTGAAAAGAGGCCAGGGGAAACTGTGAATGCACTTATCCTTTCGTACAAAGCCAGGAACAACCTCTCGAGTTGCAGCGGAAGATCGGCCTCCCCTTGACACACTCTGATATGCAGATGTTTCCACCCGCTTGGAATTACAGCCTGCAGATGTTGGACCGACTGTAGACAGAGAAAGGGCATTAACGATTTTTTGATGATCCAGGCAGACAAGAAGTACTCCCCTGTGTAACTTTTGATGTCAGCCAGTGGCAGCTCATGCGTGACATCTGCCGTTTGTTGAGGCCATTCGAGGAGGCAACGTTATTTGTCAGTCGCCATGGATCTACGGGGTTGAATAACATCATTCAATGCTTCATGTCCTGGAACAATGCTGAAAAATCTGTCTGGGACAGGGGTGAATGAGTACGTGGCGACTACTTCTCGTTGGCCACATGTGTACAGTTGGGGACTGAAATGGAGGGGAGGAGGAGAGGACATTGGAGCAGGAAGGCTCATTTTGTCTGGGAAATGAGTGGATTTTCTACCAGGTGACAAGAGAGGAGGAGCAGGAGCAGCTGGTGGAAGGGGGATGGAGATGAGGAAGGGACGAGGCAGATGACCCCCAAGCACCATGGCAGTATACAGTGGAAGATGAGGCAGTGAGCCCTCGGAGTCAACTTGTGGCAGATGGCTCGCAGCATGCTATTTGCCTGGCTAGTGACAGACGAATAGTCAGCATACGGCAGAGCGAATGACTTCTGGCTCTCCACCCTATTGGACCCTCGCTACCGCGTCCAAAATGGGAGCCTTTTTCCAGCTATTGAGAGGGAAGACAAACTCAAATACGAGTAGGGGGAAATCCTCCGTAATCAGTTGGCTGATGCTCTATGTGCGGCATGACACTCATTGACAGGATGCTGGACCGGGGGTTTTCTCAGCGCTCAAGTACTACTGCGCGGCTGCTGGGGAAAGGTGGGGGGGTAGGAGCATACCAGCCCATCAGTTAGTAACATAAGTCAGGGAGTCCACTGATGAGCAGCATCCTTTCACCGCCTAGTGAGGAGGGCAGTCGCCAGCAAGCAGCAGCAGCTGGACAGTGGAGCCAGTCCCCTGAACACAAAGGTTGTGGCCTTATTGGACAGCACTCAGCCACCTCCAGTTAGAAGATCGCTGGACTACTGGGCAGCCAAGACTGATGTGTGGGCCGCCAGATTGCCGAGTGTTTGTGCGCAGTGGAGAAGCGGTCCGGTCTCAGGCCAGGTAGTGTGGCAGTCCTGGAGTGCAGTGTGTTCAGTGCGGCGGGGCGCTTCGTTACGTCCATGTGGATAACCGCTTGTCGCCACGGGAAATGTGGATACGAATGACCTTCCCGCCAGTATTGATTCAAGATGAATTCAGGCGTGGATCGGAAAGGATTTCCACACTCCAATGCCTTAGGCGTCAGTCTGCGTTCAAAAACTACCTGGCTCTCAGCACACTTATTCTGATTGTCCGCCTACCCGCCTGAAGCCCTATCAATCTTTCTGTGGACAGTTACTCATCTGCTGTACCACCATGTCTTTACCAGGTGAATCTGGTATTGCCACCCACCTCAACACTCTGTCATTGTGCCTCTCTATGACATCATGCTGCTGTTGCTGTTGCCTTGACATCCCACACTGTGTCATTGTGCACACTTGTGCTGACCTCATGATGCTGCCGCCGTGGAACCTCCGCCTCTCAGTCATTGTGCCACTCTGTGGCTTCCTCTGTTTTGCCACCTCCAGAATGTCTTTGTGCCACTGCCTGATCTCATGCTTGCTGCTGTCGTGACCTCCACACATGTATCATAGTGCCTCTCTGTAGGCCTAATACTGTTTAGCCTCCTCAGAATAGAGATCATTGTGCCACTGCCTGATCTCAATACTGCTGCCGCCGTGACCTCCACACCGTGTGATTGTGCCACTCTGTGGCCTAATACTGTTTTGCCGCCTCCAGAATGTCATTGTGCCACTGCCTGATCTCATGCTGCTGCTGTCGTGACCTCCACACTGTATCATTGTGCCACTCTGTGGCCTAATACTGGTTTTGCCGCCTCAGATTGTCATTGTGCCACTGCTGTCTTCATGATGCTGCTGTCTGACCTCCACACTGTGTGATTTGCCACTCTCTGTGGCCTAATAATGTTTTGCAGCCTCCAGAATGTCTCATTGTGCCACTGCCTGATCTCTTACTGCTGCCGCCGTGGACCTCCATATGTGTGATTGGCAACTCTGTGGCCTAATTACATGTTTTGCCGCCTCCAGATGTATTGTGCCACTGCTGATCTCTATACTGCTGCCGCCGTGCCTCCACACTGTGTGATTGTGCCACTCTGTGGCCTAATACGTGTTTTGCGCTCCCAGAATGTCATTGGCCACTGCCTGATCTCATGCTGTGCTGTGTGAACATCACACTGTATCATAGTGCACTCTGTGGCCTAATACTGTTTTTCCGCCTCCAGATGTTCATTGTACCACTGCCGGATCTCATGCTGATCTGCTTTCGTTATTCCACACTGTATCATTGTGCACTCTGTGGCCTAATATGTTTTGCGCCTCCAGAAATGTCATTGTGCCACTGCTGATCTATGCTGCTGCTGTCGTGACCTCCACACTGTGTGATTGTGCCATTCTGTGCTTCCTCCTATTTTGCCACCTCCAGAATGGTCCAACTGTGCACTGCTGAACCTCATACTGCTGCCGCCCGTGACCTCCGCTCTCAGTCATTGTGCACTCTGTGGCTTCCTCGTGTTTTGCCTATCTAAGAATGTCGCATTGGTGCCATCTGCTGACCTCATGCCTGTTTTTTTTGGTTTGTTGGCTGCCGCCGTCCAACTACAACTCTGTCACTAATGTTGCCACTGAGCTTCAGCTTTGTTTTTTTCCAGCTTTGCTGGAATGACTTATCAGGCTACATTCCCGCTTGAGTTTTTTGGTCAGTTTTGCTCTCTTACAGTGCCCAGGGAATTTTTTAGTGAAGCGTTCTAAGAGCGGCGGCAGTCATCTGCGTGTCATACTTAAAAACACAACATTGAATGAAAGACAAACCCCAAGCTCCCTCTGCATATTTAAGAATGGGCACAAACGTTCTACAGACCATACAGGGCTCTGTGCAGCTGGAGAAATTGGCTGCTTTTTAATGCGATTCGAGCAAAAGTAATTCGGATCGAAACGATTTTTGTTCGGAAATTCGGTCGAAGTGATCCGAATCGAATTTTTGAGAAATTCGCCATCTCTATTTGCTGCACATGTAGCTCTTAAACTGCACTTCTCTCCTTGGCAGAGTACTTATACCATGGACTTTACCTTTCTTCTTAATTTGTCTACTGCAGCTTGTTATTTATTGAATACCTGTCTACTACACCACTTTTTCAGTGAATATGAACATGCTTCTACAGGGCAAGTACAGCAGATCTGAAGGTAAGACTTGCCCTAAATAGTACTCATGATTAATAATTAGTGTTGACCAAATTGAGCTCTGTTCGGTTTTAAACTGGTATGACCAAATTTGAGACCAAATTTAGGTTCAGGACATCTTGGACCCACTTTTTTTTCTTGCTGGTCCTAACCCTAACACTATTCCTAACTCTCGTCCTTAACCTTAGTTTGGACTTTTACTCGCTTTTAATGGTTAACTTACCATTTCTCAATGCTCCCTGGCTCTTTCATGCTCCTTGTGCAGCCTAACTTCCAGTCTTTTGTCACATTGTCATTTCTGGTATGGCCTCACTTCCAGTCAACATCATGAACAATAGCCAAACAGTCTAAACCATAACCCTTATCCTAAACCTAATTTAAGGTTAGTATTGGATTTAGGGACAGCTTTTTTAAAAATTTTCACCAACATTTTATTTAGGCCAATCGAAATCACATTGCATGGGTTGAATTAGATTTTTCACCCAAATCTGAAGTTCAACACTTTTCACAACTCTGCATTCATCAGGGCAGTACTATAAAAGGAGGATAGACATGTGACCAATAAATGTGATATCACAGTCATAGAAAAAATTCCAAACAGACCAAGTGACCAACTCAGGAATCTGGATTATAGGATGAATCGGAAATTTAAGTGTAGATAAAAGTAACTTTACTTTGTGTTCAAAAGAACATTGTCTCATCCTCAACCCCAAAGAGTATCAGAATTCCCTAAAGGGGTTTTCTCACTACAAAGATTGGCTTTCAAGATGTATGGTATGGTATATTAAGACATTCTGTAAATGCACTTGTCTTTTGATATTGCCTTAGCCAGGAGATTAAAGAGATTTTATTTGCTTTGATTACACAGAATTTTTTCTGGTTATCGTTCTGCTCCCTTTATCATTTGACAGAGAGCAGGGAGTGGCGTCACCAAGGTTGAAGGGAGCAGAGACTTTATCACTAACAATATTAGCTTGTTTACAGATAAGCAATTGTTTTTACTCCTCTGAACACTTGTAGCTTTGTCTACACAGAATCAATCTCTTGCACTTATGTCTTGCTAATGTCACAGTTAATTATAGAGGAGCTAAATATGCCAGTCATTGCTATAGAACCATCCACAGCCTAACAAAGCAGTGCGAATCTGAAGCTTCCTTTGACTCTGCATGGTGAGAAAACATCTTTAAATCTACTTTAAAGCATATGCTTAATGTCTATTGACTAGGAACTTTCCATGTGTCCTGTTAGGACATGGTTGAAAGACTAACCAGGTCAGAGCAGAGAGACAGCATATACATTTTTTACGGGTATACTGGGTGGAAACAGAACAGCTACATTTTAAGAGGTGATTATTCAATGGTCTGTCATGAAGACATTGCAAAATGTCAAATCCTAGCTTACGACTGTCAAGTCATAACGCTAGTTCTATTTCTGAAAACGTTGGCGGGCATTTGTAGACCGGCCGAGAATCTCTTCTCATAAGAGGCCTATGACTTCAACGGGTGAGATCTTAATGCAGGAGCAATCTATCATTGAAAGGGGCTTTACTAGGACTCTTCTAGTACTTCTCCTCTATTAGTATTCATGACTCAAGTTTGACTTTAATTCTGATTGACGTGATCAATACACTGCAGATTTTCCTTGCTGGGTTGCGCAATAATCTACTATGTATTCTTTATATTCCTGCCAGGTTATTATTTAATGCCGGTGTCCTTAATTTTATCATATTTTCTGCTGCTCTAATATATTGATCGACCACCTGTTCTTCCATTTACTGTACTTGTTTGTCATAATAGGATTTATACAGCAGATGAGCATTTTCTTCAGTGCTTTTGGCTCGTGGCCAGATATTTTGAGTTGCGATTGGCTGATGCAGTGAGATGGCAAGCGATCAAAATTTAATATGGTCCAAAATAACTGATCACATTGCAATCAACCACAAGCCACGTTGATTAATTCAGAAAGGACTTTCGATTCCAATACAAAGGTCTAAGTCTGGTTCTGTGTATCATTGACTGTATCATCCTGATTACAGCAAGTAGTTAAAAATAAGTGCATAAACCCATGTATATTCAGTCTCTATTCTGGAGACCTAACTACAGCTGATTTCTGGCAAGCCCCCAACTTCCCAATTATAGTAATTCCTGGCTAGTGGCCAATTCTGGCTACTGGGTGTTTGCCAGAAACACAGAGTTGTCCATCATTGTAATATGCATTGTGCTACATTTATCTACAGCCTCTATTCATCCTCAGCATTTGCTCTGGGAGTCATTGTGTTTCTGGATATGTTTTTATGTCTACGGGTGACAAATTTCTATTCCGAGCTCAGATTTGTGTATATTATTGGAATCCATTTGACTCTCCTGCACTGATCAGATAAGCCCATTTATAATGGAGATGCGTCTACACCTTTGCTTTCACAAGGAGTCATAGCTCTTCTTTATAAACCAACAATTTGTTCATCAATGTTGCCTCCAAATATTTATACTGTGTTTAAACAGCCTGCTGTCATCATTAAGAAAAGATAATTTGCTTATAAGTTACAGGGATTGCAGCCTTAAAACTGATATACTGTAGTAATTAGAAAAGAAATGTAAGTGATCACGCTTCCACGACTGTTGGATGCTCTGTTATCTTCTACACTTGTTAGATTCGACAGGCATTTTTCATTTATTCACTGCAAAAAGGATGCTAGAAACTGAACATTTCTTTTTCAAAACTTGCAGAGAAAGAATTTTGTTATGTCTATACCACATTGAAAGGTCATAGGCATTTTGTGAAACAAGATCACCAACAATCACTGCAATGACCAACCAGAAGAACCTACAGTAGGCACAAGTTTTTACATAATGGGCTTATTAGAATCCAACTCATTACATATAGTTACATAGTTTGTAAGGCCGAAAAAGAAAAGACGTCCATCCAGTTCAGCCTATTTTGCTAAAATGTTGATCCATAGGAAGGCAAAAACCCCCATGAGGTAGAAGCCAATTGTCCAGGCTATGTCTCCACTGCACACATTCTTGGTTGTTTTTTCAGTTTTTTTCGTTTTCTGAAACTGCTGAAAAAACGACTGAAAACAGATCCCATAGACTTTAATAGTAAAAATGTTTTGTAGTCTCCACAGAATGTTTTTTCTCAGCTCGTTTCTACTCTGGAAACATGTAACAAGAATCACTAGAGCAGGGCAGAAAATATCCTATTGAAATCTATGTAAACCGCTGGACGATTTTGGCATGTCTTTTGGATGGTTCTGCTGAAAAATTTCCAGTTGTTTAAACAAATTTTTAAATAACTTAAAATTGGCTCCATTCCAAAAAACAGCAAAACCCAAAAAAAATAAAAAAAAACTCTAAAAACCACTGAAAAAAATGTGATGGGGTTTTTTTTTTTGCCATCATTAAGCCAAAAAAAAAAATTTCTTTTTTTTTTAAATGGGACAAATGATATTTGCTTTTTCTTCACAGGCAAATTTGACCCAAAAAAATTATAAAAAAATTGCCCTTTCGGGGGCCAAAAACAAATTTTAAAAAAGGGGGGAGGGAAAAAATCCACAAACAAATTTCGTGTCAAGGAACCATTATTAAAAAACCCAAAAAAAAAATCACAGCAACATGCCCCCAAAAAAATTATAATAGACTTCCACCACTTTTTAAAAAAATTGTGGGGGAGAAATGTCAAAAAAAACCCACATTTCTTTCCAAAAGGGCCATTTTATTGCTGAACCAACAGCAACAGACCCCAAAAAATTAAAAATATGACTTCTCAGCCACTTTTAAAAATTGTGGGGAGAAATGCCACTTAAAGCCACTTTTTCTGTTCCAAAGGACCAAATTATAGCTGTATCTCACAGCAACATGCCCTCAAAACCATTGACAAGCGAAAATTTTCTAAAAAAAAAGTATAAATGGAATAGGGTGTTGTCAAGAAACCTTTGCTGTCTTTAAACATCTCCCACAGCAAAACCAGCAAAATGAACTGTTTAAAAGAGAAAAAAAAATTTGCAAAGAAATGATCATTTGAAAAAAGTGTTCAAAAAGGCCCTTTTTCGTTGAAGGGGAAAATTAATAACCGGCAACTAATCGGGACCTGGCAATTGGGGCCAAACATCATCAAATCCAGCCTGATTCATCTTGAAAAGTCAAACGACCCAAAATTATTTTGGGGAAAAAGCCGGATCTTTGTCTGTAATACCCCCTCCAGCTGTGCTAAAAGGCCCCGCTCAATATGACGCTGGCGCTGGGCGGGACAACACCCATGGTGTGGTACGAGCTCTGGGCCATTCGTCCATTTTGGATACCCAAAGTCTAGGGGTCCGGAAAACATACAAAACATCGGTGTTGAACGCAGATGTCTGCACCCGACTTAAAAACTGGGCCCCCTGTATGTTGATTGTGCCCTCATTGCATCTTGGTGATGTAAAAAAAAAGATTGCCAGGGGCCCCCCTTGGCTTTTGGGCCATCTTGCCTGCTGCTGCGCTGGCCGCTACGGCTACTTGGCACTTTACTGCTGTCACGTCGCTGATGTTGTTCCACCGTGACATTTGGGAACGTGAAGCAGACACAACAGATGTCTCCAGTTACAATCAGCAAGGTCTCCATTTCCTGCATTTTACTCTCTTTTTGGGGTGGCGAAGGAAAAGTGCGATTTTGTTTTGACGGGGATCCGAGGAATGGCCACCCAGTAATTGTTTGTTCATTTTGATGGCCTTAATGCGAGGATCATGTTGGAGGAAATGGAGCATCAAAGCACTCATGTGAAGATGGAGCCTTGATTTCCCAAGCCCTGGTCGAGGGGCACTACAAATTGATTTTCCTCATCTTCCTCTTCCGCCTCAAATTCGCGCCAACCCCTTTTTCCAAGGCGGGGACGTCGTTAACGTCGGTTCCTAGAATACCTCCTCCTCCTCCTCCATTTCCTCCGGGCACAGCTTCAACACAGCCCTGACTTGCCTGGTTTAATGCACCCGAAGCTGATGCGCTGCCTTGCACTAGCCCTGGACCCCGAACCACTGCCTAATAAGACCGATAAAATGAGAAACTGTCGGGCCTTTTTGATTCGACGGAGAAAAGGCTCCGTGTCCGCATCTTTTCCGTCTCCTCCCCCGGGTGCTGGCAGGACCTGTTGTTTCAGAGTGCCCCAACGATCGTTCCAGAACTAAGATCACCAAATGCTCATGCTGACAAGGCCATCGTCCGCACTGACTATTTTGGTGCTTCTTCAAAACTGGCAAGGATGGTGCAAAGCTCTTTCACCTGCCTCCACTCTCGTGGCTCAATACCCCGAGGTCCGAAACCGCTGCTTGTCAGCCATGTGTCACTTCGTACTGCGTAAAAGGCATTGAGCTGCTGCCCCAATCGCTGGAGCAGTGGAAAGGGGGTGAATTCCAGCGGGTTTCCACGTCAACAATGAGACGGTTTGAGGGAGGCCGAGCTGACGCTGCAACGCAGCCAGGCGGGATGAAGCAGCGTGCGAACGGGGGAAGTGCAAAATTAGACTTTGAGCCTTCCTCAGCAGGCAGTCCAGACCCGGTTTGCTCTTTAGAAATTTCTGGACGACAAGGTTTTATGACATGTGGGCCAGGCAAGGGATTGCTCCCCGCCTACTGAAATTTTTAAGGGGGGCCAGCAGATTTCGCCTGTTATCGCACACCACCTTGCCTGGCACAAGGTTCTTGGCACCCAGCCAGCGCTCGGTTCTCCGTTGCGGAGAGCCGTCCACAGCTCCTGACCTGTGTGTGGACGGGCTCCAAGACAGATTAATTTCAACACGCCTGGTTTCTCTGGGCATGTGATTCCCCCAGAGGGCCTTGGGGAAAGAACCCTGCACCATCCCTGCCGGGTTTTTAAAGCGTGCGCCGACTGAGGGCCCCCGTCACCACCAGAGACATCCACCCACTCACCCATGAGCTGTCACAGAGATATACCTTGCGTGCTTACTATCCATGTGTCGTGTCAGATGGACTTTTCAGGACACAGATGCAGACAACGCTTAAAATTTTTAGATACACGGGGCTGGCCAGGGCAGGGGACGGCTTTTCTGGCAAAGAAATGCCTGCTGGGCATCTGGTATTGGGGGCGGGCAAGGGCCATGACGTGGCGGAACCTCTCTTGTCCACTAGACGGAAAGGCAACATTTCCAAGGCCAAAAGCCTGGCAATGCCGACATTAAAGCTTTTGGCTTTGGGATGGTTTTGGGTAAAGTGTTTCTTCTGCTCCCAAACCTGGAAGACAGAAGGCTGGCTGCTAGACTGGCCCGCTGTACGGCGTGCAGGTCGTCAAACCTGGCGGAAGGAAAAGGGGGTGGGAAATGGGTCTCTGGTGGTGCTGGTGGTACTCGGGCGACGGTGGAGGCTGAAGCGGAGGCTGATCCCTGATCATGACTCTGAGAGACATGGGCAGCTGAGGAAGGGCTTGGTGGTGCGGGGGAGGGGGAAAGGCGGAGACAGAGTGTGTGACAGTGGTTGGGGGCCCCGGGCGTCGGTCCTGGCCTTTTTTTGGCCAAGTTTTTGCCTCCATTCAACTCATGCATTCGCTGCATATGACTAACATTTGGTGGTGGTTAACCACCTAAGGTTCTTGCCTCTACTTATGCGTTTACGGCAAGGCGGCATATGACATCGCTGGGGGGAATCAAAAGGCTTGCTAAAGAAGGCCCAGGTTTTGAGAGGTCCTGGACCTTTTTGGACGGCGATAACGAGGAGCGGGTTTGCGCTGACCGTGGCTGGCGAAATCATACAGCGGACTTCGTGACCGCCCCCCTCCCTTTTTGAGGGCGGACCCGTACTGACACTACCCCATCGTCTTCCTCCTCGTCCAGTGAAGAAGCGCTTGCAAGCAAATTCTGCTGAAAAGACCACGTTGGATCCGCAATGTCGTCATCATCATCATCATCAACACAGGTGACTTGGTCGTCCTGACATTCTGCTTCCAGGAGCTGTGGGCCTCTTGATCTTTTAACATGCCTTCTGACCCCAACCGCATTTTGTCATCAAAGAGTCTTCAGAAAATGGATTATCCAGTGGTGGTACACGAGTTGACATTTGGGCTGCTTCATGTTGGAGGGATGCTGATGATGCTGATGACGACATTTGTGGCCGTGACTGGGGAGGACGAGGGGGAAAGATTTGGATGCAGGTTGCTTTAACCACTGAAGGACAGATTGGCGACGCTGTTTCGTTACTCAGATTCAGAGGGCCCTGACCCAGCGATGACGGGCCTGACGGTCCTGCAAGTGACGATCCGCTGGCATGCGTGTTGTCCCAGCACTGGAAGGAGCACCTTCTCTCGTACCTCTACCTCCATGTCCTAACCCCCCTCTTTGCCACTTACCACCTGAATTTCGCTCCATGTTTCAGGAAATATAAAATTTGAGAAGGTATGGAAGAGTTTTGGGAAAGCCTCTTATTAAAAAGACGGCAAATCACAGCTATTCTCAATCCCTCAAATCAAAACAAAATTGCTGGATTCAAATTTAAACTGCAAAGTAGATCTATCCCAAAAAAGCTTGACCCGACCAAAAGTGAAAAAAACACCTGTCTGAAATGTATTTGATAATAAAAGGAAAATTTTTTGGCACCTTTCAATTTCACCTGTGGTGACTACAAAATTGCTGTATTCCATTTAACGAAAAGTAGCTCTATCTTCAAAGCGGCTGCGCCAAAGTGAAAAAACACTATCAAAAATGTATTCGGATAATAAAGGCCTTTTTGGCACCTTTTAATTCACCTTTGGTAATACAAAATTGCTGTATTCACTTAAAGTGCAAGGGTGCCTCAAGAACAAAGCTGTAGTGCGCAAAGGAAAAAACACGTACTGTAATATTCGGATAATAAAAGGTCTTTTTTCACCTATCAATTCACCTGGGTGACAAAAAATTGCTGTATCACATTAAGTGAAAGGGTGCCTCAATAAACAAAGCGTAGTGCGCCAAAGGAAAAAACACGTATCTGTAATTATTCGGTATAAAAAAAGGGTCTTTTTTGGGCCCCTATAAATTTCACCTTGGGGACTAAAAAAATTGGGCTGTATTCACTTTTTAATGCAAGGTCCCCAATGAACAAACTGTAGTGCCCCAAAAGTGAAAAAACACTATCTGTAATGTATTCGATAATAAAAGGTTTTTTTTTGGCCCTATCAATTCACCTGTGGTGACTAAAAAAATTGCGTATTCCATTAAACTGCAAATGTTCTATAAACAAAGCTGGCCCGCCAAAGTGAAAAAAAAAACACGTATCTAAGTTTTTGGGATAATAAAAGGATTTTTGGCACCTTTCAATTCACCGTGGTGACACAAAATTCTGTATTCACATTTAAGTGCAAGGTGCCCAATGAACAAACTAAAAGTGCCCAAATAAAAAACACGTATCTGTAAGTAGGGGATAAAAAAGGGTATTTTTTGGCACCATCAATTCACCTGTGGTGACTAAAAAAATTGCTGTATTACATTTAACTGCAAATAGCTCATCAACAATGCGGCCTGCGCCAAATCACATGACCCGTTTTATGCATGTGACTCCAAATTTCCTGTTCGCCTCTTTCTCATGATCTCACTACAGAGACACGTCTCAATCCCTTCCCAAAGCTTTTGTCACAGCTCAAAGGCAGTCTTTTTTTTATACAAAACCACCTTGTAGTTTAACTTGGGATAAGTTAGATAGAAAATTTTAAAAGTTCGTTTTAGTTAAGAGAGACTTTTAAAGAAATTTATGCTTGGGCATCCGAGGGAGGGGGAGGGGGGGGGGGGGGGTTGAAAGGGAGGGTTAAAAATTGTGCAGCTAGTCTCTCCTTCCGAACTCACATTAAAAAACATTTTTTTAACATTTGGCCAGAAAAAACCTCCCATCTAAAAAAAGTCACTTTTGTTTTTCATTTCTTTTGTGTTCTTGTCCCCCATTTTTTTGCCAATCCCCCCTTGTACCAAATTGGGGTTCATATATTTCAAGTAACTTCCCCTGTTTTCAGTGGTGCCAAAACTGTCATATGTAATCAATATATTTTTTAAGTATTCTTTTTCACTCAGTCGTCTCATTTTGGGTAAAATCGAGCATTGTACCAAAGGGTTTTTCAGATAACCATAGAACTGCTGCCGTTGTCAGTGGTGCAAAAACCGCCATAGTAATCCATAAAAACTTTTAAAAAGTTCTTTTCAATCATGCGTTCAGTTTGGGGGCTAATCTCACTTAACGATTTTTGTCGAAAACATCAATTGTAACCACAGGGGATTTAAATCTCAGGGGAATGAAGGGAAAAACACTGTTGATTTGGGGGTTTACGGCTCTTTCCCCCAGACGCATTTTCACAAAATTTGATAGAAACAATTCTTTTCAACCTAGTTGGGGTTGGAAATTAGAGGGGTTTTTAAAAAGCTTGATTTGCTTTCTTTGCGTACTTTTTTCAATAAGAGACTATGAAAAACTTTTTGATACCTTTTTTAAATTTTTTTCTTTCTGAACATGGGGCAACTGCAGGTGGTAACGAGAAAGAGGGGGTTAACATGGAGGAGAGGGACAAAGAAGGGCTCCTCTGCTGGGAACAACACCAAGCCACGGATCGCGGTTGCAGGACCGTTAGCATTTTCATCCGGGTCGGTGCCCTGAAAACTCATAAAAAACAGCGTCGCCAATCTGCTCTTTATGGTTAATGCAACCCATCCACATTTACCTCCTCCTCCTCCTCAATCACGGCCACAAATGTCATAATTTTCATCGCAGCACCGCCAACATGAAGCGAAGGCACCCAAATGTCAACTCATTACCCACCACTGTGGGAAAAACCTTTTCTAAAACCTTTGATGACCCAAAGCGGTTGGACAGAAGGGATTTCAAAGGTCAAAAGGCCAAAAGGGTTATTTAGTCTGCTCTGACGCCCAATCGCTGATGCCATCAGAGGAGGAGAAGGAAGCCGGTCAGTCGCCACAAATCCCAAGCCTTGCAGTGCCTGTTGCTTGTAGCCTGCAGCTCCAGGATGTAGAATGTCAGGACAAGGAAGTCACCTGTGCTGATGATGATGATGACATTGCGGATCCAGCGTGGTCTTTTGAACAGAATTTGCATGCGAGCGCTTCTTCACTGGACGAGGAGGAAGACGATGGGGTAGTGTCAGTACAGGTCCCGCCTCAAAAAGGGAGAGGGCAGTCGCACAAGTCCACTTAGATTATTCCGCCAGCCTTGATCAGTGGTGGCAGCGGAAACACCGCTCCTCGCTTACCGCTGTCAAAAGTTCCAGGACCTCGGAAGCCAGGGCCTTTTTCAATCAAGCCTCAGATTCGCCCAGCAATGTCATATGCCGCATTTACCATAAACGCATCAGTAGAGAGAAGAATCTTAAGTGTTTAACCACCACCACCAACATGTCTAGTCCCATGCAGCGAAAGCATCAGACTAGACATGGAGAGAACTATTGGCGAAAAAAGGCCACACCGGTCCTGGGCTTCCAACCACTGTCACTCCCTCTGTCTCCGCCTCCTCCTCCTCCACCACTTCTAAGACCAAGCACTCTTCTGCTGCCCATGTCCCTCAGCAGCATGAGAATGGATCAGCCTCCACTTCAGCCTCCACCGTCGCCCGAGTATCACCAGTACCACCAGAGACATGGCCTATTCCTTCTCCTTCCACCAGTTTCACCTGCACATCGTACAGCGGCCAGTCTAGCAGCCAGCCTTCTGTTTACTAGGTATGGGAGCAGAAGAAACACTTTAACCCAAACCATCCCAAATCCAAAAGCCTGAATGTCGGCATTGCCAGGCTTTTGGCCTTGGAAATGTTGCCATTCCGTCTGGTGGACACAGATGGTTTCCACCTTGTCATGGCCCTTGCCTGCCCCCAATAACAGATGCCGAGCAGGCATTTCTTTTTCCAAAAAGCCGTCCCTGCCCTGGCCAGCCACATGTCATCTAAAATCTGCAGTGCGTTGTCTGCATCTGTGTCCGGCAAAGTCCATCTGACCACCGATATATGGACTAGTAAGCACGGTCAAGGCCGCTATATCTCTGTGACAGCTCACTGGGTGAGCTGGGTGGATGTCTCTGGTGCAGACGGTGGCTCTCAGGCTTGGCGCACGCTCTTCAAAACCGCAGGGATGGTGCAGGGTTCTTTCCCCCAAGGTCCACGGGTAGCATCATATGCCCAGAGAAACCAGGTAGTGTTGAAATTGATCTGTCTTGGAGACTGTCAACACACCGGTCAAGAGCTGTGGACGGCTCTGCGCAACAAGTCCAAGCAGTGGCTGGTTGACAAGAACCTTGTGCCAGGCAAGGTGGTGTGCGATAATGTGTGAAATCTCCTGGCCGCCCTTAAGATCGGTAGGCTGGAGCACATCCCTTGCGTGGTACACATCATGAACCTCGTCATCCAGAAATTTCTAAAGCTCTACCCGGGTATCGACTGCCTGCTGAGGAAGGTACGAGGTCTGAGCTCCCACTTCTGCCGCTCGCACCCGGCTTTGTCCCGACTGGCTGCGTTACAGCGTCATCTTGGCCTCCCCGTTAACCGTCTCATTGTTGACGTGGCAACACGCAGGAATTCCACCCTCCACATGCTCCAGCGATTGTGGCAACAGCGCAATGCCATTACGCAGTACGAAGTGACACATGGCCTGACAAGCAGTGGTGCGGACCTCAGGGTGTTAACCCACCGAGAGTGAAGGCAGGGGAAAGAGCTCTGCACCATCCTTGCGAGTTTTGAAGAAGCCTCCAAAATGGTCAGTGCGGACAATGCCCTTGTCAGCATGAGCATTGTGGTGATCTTAGTTCTGGAACAAGTGTTGGACACTTTGAAACAGCAGGTACCACCAGCGATGAAGGAGGAGACGGACACAGATGCGGACACATCTGTGGGTCATGCAGATTTAAGGGTCATGCTCCAGTCCAGGACAGGGATAGTCAATGTCCAGTTCAACTAAAATGGTGGTTCGAATAATACTGCCTTCTAGCATTTGGTAATCTGTGAGTCATGCAGATTTAAGGGTCATGCTGCGGTCCAGGACAGGGATAGTCAATGTCCTGTTCAAGTAAAATGGTGGTTCAAAGACTCCTTTTCCGGAACTTTTTAATATGTGGGTCAGACAGGTTTAAGGGTCATGCTGCAGTCCAGGACAAAGGATAGCCAATGTCCTGTTCAACTAGAATGGTGGTTCAAAGAATCATTTTTCCGGCACTTTTTAATATGTGGGTCATGCAGATTTAAAGCGGATGTATCGCTTCGTCAGTTAGCCTGTTTTACTGTTCTCACAGCCTCTCAGTTACAGAAATTCTGGGGAGTTTCTTCCCCTCCCAGCTGGGTGTTTCTTAACCGAGGGATGACATCATCCCTCCTTCACTGTTCATGCTGGCTCCGTGTGTTCCCCACTGCTCCACATGTCACTGTGTCTCTCCCTATGCAGAGTATGTAAGAGCTGTTTACATACCAGAGGCTTGCATTCATGTTACAATTGAATCCAGTCTTGTATAAACTCCTCCAGAGCTGTGCAGAGTGAAATGCTCTTGGCCTCTAATGCTCCTTCTATGCTTATGCACAGTCTCACAATTGTGTTGTTTTCTGATTATAGAAGCCCTGCAGTGTTATTCTGTTTCTTCTGGCTGTGCAGAGTGAAAATGTGCCGGTCCCTTACTTTGAGTGAAAGGCAGAAATGCAAGTTCCATGAATACAGCTGATCTGCGGATGAACAGAATGTAAATGAGCTCTCAGCTAGTGAAATGCAAGGACTGGAGATCAGTATAAACAGAAACAGAAGATAAGGGATACTGTGATAACAAGACAGCTTTGCTAATGACATCCAATTGCAAAGTTGCTTGTATTCACTTTCCCCTTATTCTGAAGACCATTCAATGACATGATACAACCTCTTTAAGGGTCATGCTGCAGTCCAGGACAGGGATAGTCACTGTCCAGTTCAACTAAAATGGTGGTTCAAAGACTCCTTTTTCCGGCACTTTTTAATCTGTGGATCAAACAGATTTAAGGGTCATGCTGCGGTCCAGGACAGGGATAGTCAATGTCCTGTTCAACAAAAATGGTGGTTCAAATAATACTGTCTTCTGGCACTTTTTAATTTGTGGGTCATGCAATTTTAAGGGTCATGCTGTGGTACAGGACAGGGATAGTGAATAGTCTTTTTTTTTTTTTTTTCTGTGACTCTTGTTGCATAATTTTCTTGCCTAAGATGTAGCACATATCCATTTTACTGTTGTGGATATTAATTACAGCTTCTGCTCACCTGTTTGGGTGTAAGAATGAAGCTATTGTTCCTCTCCCAGAAACTTTAATGGTCATCGGCAATAATCGTCTATCGACTATCGACATGATAATTGCCGATATCGACTATCGACTCGATAACAATTGTTGACACAATCTCTCATCACTATTGAGAACTATTATTTTTCGTTGCGGGAATCTGACATATACCTCATACATGGGGTGGCTGCAAGCAGTACTGTGGCTACCTTTTGTTGGAGGTTTAGGTCAGAAATCCTTCTGTTGTATGGCTGTGACAGAAAGTTAGCTGACAAATTTAAAAGCGGCATCTGCCTCCTGATAGAAATACTGGCCAGGCCAGTGATATACCAGCCAGGTGGCAACCCTATTGCAACCTAGACTATCAAATACCAGCAGAAGATCACTGTTGATTAATTTATTTTAATTACTTGCAGATCACCAGATGACTTAAAATGTCGGTTGTCCACATATATAAGACAGTTATGTGCTAAAAGATTAGAGTTTTCATTCAGGACTCCTATTTCTTAGTCACATTGGGGGTAGGTGGGGGCATTGTGTACATGGGTATCTGCAGGCAGTGCCAGACAAAGACTCACAACAGCAGGTATCAGCACTTTTTTCCCAGCACCTCTTGCATTTGAATACCTTTGCAACCTGAAGTTGCAACGAAAAGGATTGGCTGAGCAATGAACGAAGGGGAGGTGGTCATACAAGAGGGAGAAGAGAGATTTTTGTGGTCAAGAGTGAGAAAGACAATGGGGGACATGTACAAAAACTGTCTAGGTCTAAAACAACCAGAGCTCCTTTTTCACTTCATATAGTGCTCTAAAACAATAAAAGGGAGCTCAGATTGGTTGCTATGGGCAACAAAGAAAGTCTTAGACCTCGACAGTTTTCATACATGTGGCCTTATCTGTCCACTGAAGAGTGTAGCGTGCCCTGCATTAGCGGCATACTTGACAACCTTTTATAACTGGATTTTGGGAGATATTAGCCCCACCCTGTAAATGCCCGATCTACCCGAGAATGCCCCCCAAATCCATCTTGGAATGCCCATTTTGACCATTTTGAGGATAGGGTTTGTGTCCCAGATTATGAGAGTCTCTCAGTGAAAATGGGAGGTTGGCAAGTATGATTGGAGTACACAGGCAATAAATATAGAGAGAGTCCTGGAAGCATATTAGCTCATTCTGAAAGGAAAGGACATAGTCCCGAAGGAGCATCACCTCTGTTGAGTCACCCACACCATGTAGTCTGTCCCAGACAAGGATCCTATCTCCCCTCTATTTGCATTCCTGCTCCTGAACATAACTGTCCCATGCTGCATTATAACATAGATTTGTTGCAACAAGTAATGAATAGACATGGTTGTTCTGCTGTTGTGAAGATAGCTAGAAAACTGCTGCTAATAGGATTTTGAAGCTTAAGTAATATTAAAGTCCACCAATGGTTCCTGTAAGTGTACTAATGTCTACAGCAAGTGGGCCCAATCAGTAAAGTATGATATACGGTGTGATACACAAGGGGCTACGCAAGGTCAGCCCAATATGTTTTCACAGTTAACCCCTGTCCACACGGGCATAGGAAGGGTGAGAGGATATCCCACTCGCCCACAACCCTGAACGGCTGGGAGAGATCTGATTACCCGCACCGGTGAAACATAGCTCTGCCAGCCCTCTAGACTACCACAAGTTCCTCGTTAGCTATAAGCCTGGTCCATTACAGACTCAAAAGCAAGTCAGGAACCTGCCTTGGGTAGTGATTAGTGATGAGCGATTGTGTTGACAATCGCTATGGATTAGATAACCGATATCGGCAATTATCACTACGATATCCGATAGCCGATAGTCAATAATCACCGATGACTAGTGATGAGCGATTACGTTGACTATCGTCATCGGGTCGATAGTTGATATCGGTAATTATCAAGATAATTTCCGATAGTCGATAATAGATTATCGCCGATGACCATTAATGTCTATGGGAGAGGAAAAACACCTTCATTCTTACCCCCAAACAGGGCGGGAGAAGCTCGAATTAACATCCACAACAGTCAAATGGATACATGCTGCATCTTAGGCAACACACTTAGGTTATAAAAACCACAGAAAAAAGTCACACACCATTCACTATCCCTGACTTGTACCACAGCCTGACCCTTAAATCTGCATGACCCACAAATTAAAAAGTGCCTGAAGGTAGTATGATTTGAACCATCTTTTAACTTGAACTGGACATTGAATATCCCTGTCCTGGAATGCAGCATGAGCCCTAAACCTGCATGACCCCAGATTAAAAAGTGCCGGAAAAAGGAGTCTTTCAACCATCATTTTAGTTTCATTGGACATAGACTGTCCCTGTCCTGGGCCACAGCATGTGCCCCAAACCTGCATGACCCCCAGATTTAAAAAGTGACAGAAAAAGGAGTCTTTCAACCACCATTTTAGTTGAACTGGACATTGACTATACCTGTTCTGTACCACAGATAAAGTGAACCATATAGAACCTGATACTGACCCACAGATTTAAAGTGCAAGAAAAAGGAGTCTTTGAACCACCATTTTAGTTGAACTGGACATTTACTATATCCGTCCTGGGCCACAGCATGAGCCCTAAACCTGCATGACCCTCACATCTAAAAAGTGCCGCAGAAAGGAGTCTTTGAACCACCATTTTAGTTGAACTGGACATTGACTATATCTGTCCTGTACCGCAGAATGACCATTAAACCTGTCTGACCCACAGATTAAAAAGTGCTGGGAAAAGGAGTCTTTCAACCACCATATTAATTGAACTGGACATTGACTATACCTGTCCTGGGCCACAACATGAGCCTCAAACCTGCATGAGCCCCAGATTTAAAAAGTGCCTCAAAAAGGAGTCTTTGAACCACAATTTTAGTTTCACTGGACATTGACTATATCTGTCCTGGGCCACAGCATAAGCCCCAAACCTGAATGACCCCCAGATTTAAAAAGTGCCGGAAAAAGGAGTCTTTGAACCACCATTTTAGTTGAACTGGACATTGACTATACCTGTTCTGTACCAAAGTATGACCATTAAACCTGTCTGACCCACAGATTAAAAGTGCAAGAAAAAGGAGTCTTTGAACCACCATTTTAGTTGAACTGGACATTGACTAGACCTGTCCTGGGTAACCTACATCTGTTCAAGTCTTCCTGTACCTCCCTTGTACAATTCAGAGGAATATTTGTATCAGCTATTTTGTACATGCCAGTTTTTTAGTAGTTTAATTCTAGAAAACACATTTTTAAAATAGGATGGAATCCCACCACGTCTTTGTTTCTCTTTTTTTTAATTGTATTAAATGGGTTGTCTCACCACAGGGATTGCTAGTTATTTTAATGATCTTGCAAAAAGAAGTCATTTTGCAATATGTGTCCATTAACAGTTTCCTACCTATTCCTGTTTTGACAGCACCATCACCCTTGAGCCACTTTTGACAATTGTGAAGAACAAATGTCTGTTAAAAACCACATTTTTTAGAATAGGACCTGTAGTATAGCTGCATTTCACAGCAAAATGCCCCCAAAAATTCAAAACATGACCCTTGAGCCACTTTTGACAATTGTGAAGAACAAATGTCTGTTAAAAACCACATTCATTATTTAGAATAGGACCTGTAGTATAGCTGCATTTCAAAGCAAAAGGCCCCCAAAAATGCAAAACATGACCCCTGAGCCACTTTTGACAATTGTGAAGAACAAATGTCTGTTAAAAACCACATATTTTAGAATAGGACCTGTAGTATTGCTGCATTTCAAAGCAGCATGACCCCAAAAAACTTATAAAAATGACTTCTCAGCCACTGTTAAAAATTGTGAGGGAGAAATGCCACTTAGAAGCCACATTTCTGTTCCAAAGGACCATGATTATAGCTGTATCTCACAGCAACATGACCCCAAAAAATTATAAATATGACTTCTCAGCCACTATTAAAAATTCTGATGGAGAAATTCCACTTAGAAGCCATATTTCTGCTTCAAAGGACCATGATTATAGCTATATCTCACAGCAACATGACCTCAAAACCATTGACAATGCGAAAAATGCTAAATATAAAGTGAGTAAATGGAATACGGTTTTGTCATGAAACCTTGGTGTCTTTTACAGTCTCCACACCGCAAAACCTGCAAAATGATCTTTTTGGAAATGAGAATAAAATTTGCAGATAGAAATGATCATTTTAAAAAACATTTTTCAAGAGGACCATTTCTGTTTGAAGAGGTATGTGAAGTAGACCGGCTACTAATCGGTGACCTCGGCAATTGGGGCCACAACATTATCAGAGATCCATGCCTGATTCATCTTGATGAATGTCAAACGATCAACATTATCTGTGGAAAGCCGGATGCGTTTGTCTGTAATGACCTCCAGCTGTGCTGAAGGTCCACTCAGATATGATGCTGGCTGCTGGGCAGGACAACACCACTTTGGCGCAGACCAGCTTTGTCCATAGAGCCACCTTGCACTTAAATTTGAATACAGCAATTTTGTAGTCACCGCAGGTGTATTTGATAGGTGCAAAACTCCACGTTTATTATCCGTATTGTCACGGGGGTCGCGGGCTCCGCTGCACCCCGCGACCCTCACCCTGCTCGCAGGGGGTCTGGCACGGCAGCCGTGGCTGCCCGCGACCATCCCTCTGCTGTCCCGGCCCCGGCGCCGCTTCCCTTACCCGTCCACGCTCCTGTGAACGCCGCTCCTGCCTGTCCGACGTGCGCGTGGCCGCTGCTTAAGGCACGCGCGCGCCGGCTTCTCTAAATTTAAAGGGCCAGCGTCCCGATAATTGGTCTATTATCGGGCGCTGGTTCTATTTAAGGTATCCGCCCCCAGCACTCCCTGCCAGTCTGTTGGTGTGTTTTTGGTGCGTTTAGAGAGTTTTGGAGTTCAGTCTTGATTACCTGTGTACCAGTCCACTTGCTTATGTTTCCTGACCTTGCCTGTTTGCCGCCTGCCCTGACCGTCTGCCCGCCTCTGACTACGAACCTCTGCTGCCTGCCCTGACCTTCTGCCTGTCCCCGACTACGCCTCCGGATTACGTTTCTGTACCACGCTGTACCCCGGCCTCCACCGCAAGCAAGTCACGTCAGGGGTAACGACCTGATAGCCTCACGCCGCAGCAAGTCCATCCCGCTTTGCGGCGGGCTCTGGTGAAAACCGGGGGCTACTTAGATTCCGTTCCCTTGCGTGGCTTAGCTATCATCGCTTGCGTTGGCCCAGTGGATCCACTCCTCCGTTACAGTACAGACTGGCCATGGATTCCGCCAGGGTACCTCTGCCTGATCTCTGGGATGTCACGACGGCGGTCGCCCAGCAGAGTCAACGTATCGACCAGCTAGCGGCCATGATGCAGAACCTTGCTACTCGTCTGCCCCCACCGGCTGCCGCCTCCGCACCTGCATCCGTTGCTCCGGCATCCATTGCTCTACCTGCTTCGGCTCCGGGACCCGCTCTGCATCTGCCGCTCCCCTCACGCTACGACGGTGACCCCAAGAAGTGCCGAGGGTTCATCAGCCAGTGCTCCATCCACCTCGAGATGATGGGGCTCCAATTCCCTACAGAGCGTGCCAAGGTGGCCTTCATAATCAGCCTCCTGTCTGGAGAAGCCTTGGCTTGGGCTACGCCACTATGGGATCGAGGGGATCCTCTCACGGCGGATCTTCAAACCTTCCTCCGGGGGTTCCGCACAGTCTTTGAGGAACCTGGCCGTACCTCTTCAGCTGCCGCAGCACTGCTCCGGCTTCGTCAGGGCGACACCACAGTCGGTCAGTATTCGGTGCAGTTTCGCACTCTCGCTTCGGAGCTGGACTGGAACAACGAAGCGTTGGTGGCGACATTTTGGCAAGGCCTCTCAGGGCGAATCAAGGACGAGCTCGCCGCTCGGGATCTTCCAGCTGCTTTGGATGACCTGATCCATTTAGCCACCCGAGTGGATATTCGCTTCGCCGAAAGGCAACAAGAGCTCCGCCTTCAACGGGAAACCGCCCGTCCACGCCGGTTCCCCCGCTTGGCTCCCACGTTCCAGCGGTCGCCTCTACCTCCCCCGTTGGTCTCTGAAGAGGAACCTATGCAGGTCGAGAGAGCCCACCTGTCCCAGGAGGAACGTTCTCAGCGCCGTCAGAAGCAGCTGTGCTTCTATTGTGGCGGTCCTGGCCATTTCATTGGGGGCTGTCCGGTGCGCCCGGGAAACTTCCGCACCTAGGGCTCGTAGGAGAGGCGACCCTAGGTGTCAGAGCGGCCTCTCCCCGTCTGACCATGCCCGTATGTATTGGTGCTTCTCCGGACAGTACCTTTCAGGCCACCGCCTTTATTGACTCGGGATCGGCAGGAAACTTCATAAGCCACGAACTTGTGACCAGGTTTCGTCTCCCTGTGATTCCGTTGCAGAAACCTATGTTCGTCTCCTCGGTCAGCGGCGAATGCCTTAAGGATGCTATCCGCTTCCGTACTGCCTCCCTCTTCCTGCAGATTGGGGCTCTTCACCAGGAGACTCTGCAATTTCTTGTCCTGCCTCGATCCTCCTCAGAAATCCTTCTGGGCCTCCCATGGCTGCAGGACCATACCCCGACCTTGGATTGGAGCACAGGTGAAGTCATGCGTTGGGGTTCCGCGTGTCACTCACGCTGCCTGTCTAAACCACAACTCGCTCCTCAGGTCGCCTCCCAGAAGTCTGCCAAGCCTCCTCCAGGTCTACCTACGCCTTACTGGGACTTTGCTGATGTCTTTTCGGAGAGACAGGCCGAAACGCTTCCTCCACACCGGTCTTATGACTGTCCCATTGACCTGCAACCTGGCTGTACTCCTCCCAGAGGTCGGGTCTACCCCCTCTCCGTCCCGGAGACTAAGGCGATGTCTGAATACGTCACGGAGAACCTCCGCAAAGGCTTCATCCGTAAGTCCTCGTCTCCGGCTGGAGCCGGCTTCTTCTTCGTGGAGAAAAAAGACGGGTCTCTCCGGCCCTGCATCGACTATCGGGGCTTAAATAAAATTACCATAAAAAAACGCTATCCTCTGCCCCTGATCTCTGAACTTTTCGACCGCCTGCGTGGCGCGAAAATATTTTCCAAGCTGGACCTACGTGGTGCCTACAATCTAATCCGCATAAGAGAAGGCGATGAATGGAAAACGGCGTTTAATACGCGGGACGGCCACTTCGAGTATTTGGTGATGCCATTCGGTCTCTGTAATGCCCCTGCCGTATTTCAGAACTTTGTCAACGAGATCTTCCGGGACCTACTCTACGTCTGTGTGATAGTATACTTGGACGATATTCTCATCTTCTCCCCTGATCTCGAGACTCATCGCCACCACGTCCGCCAGGTCCTCAGGCGTCTCCGCGCGCATCAGCTCTACGCCAAACCGGAGAAGTGCCTTTTTGAACGTACCAGCCTACCCTTCTTAGGGTACATTGTCTCTGATATGGGTCTCCGAATGGATCCTTCAAAACTCTCCACGGTGCTGCAGTGGCCTCAACCAGTGGGCCTACGGGCCATTCAACGATTTCTGGGATTTGCTAACTACTATAGACAATTTATCCCACACTTCTCCACTCTTGTGGCTCCCTTGGTGGCTCTAACTAAGAAAAACGGTAAGCCCAAATCCTGGCCCCAGGAGGCTCAAGAACCCTTCAACCGGCTCAAAGCTGCATTTGCCTCGGCTCCGGTCCTGTCTCGCCCCGACCCTAACCGTCCGTTTATTCTGGAAGTGGATGCTTCTTCTGTCGGTGCTGGCGCTGTCCTTCTGCAGAGATCCTCCTCTGGTAAACTACATACCTGTGGTTTTTTCTCCAAGACATTCTCCCCAGCCGAGAAGAATTACGCCATTGGAGATCGCGAATTGCTGGCCATAAAGCTGGCTCTAGAAGAATGGCGTCACCTACTGGAGGGGGCTCACCACCCTATTGATATCTTCACAGACCATAAGAACCTCCTGTATCTTCAGTCGGCCCAACGCCTGAACCCCCGGCAGGCCAGATGGTCACTATTCTTTGCACGCTTTGACTTCCGTCTACATTTTCGGCCGGCCGAGAAAAACGTCAGAGCTGACGCTCTATCTCGATCTTCGGATACGGTGGGTCTTGAGTCGCCTCCGCAACACATTGTTCCCCCCGAACGACTCGTCACGGCTGCCCCCGTGGATCTCCAGCACCTACCCCCCGGGAAGACGTACGTGCGTCCTGCCTTGCGGCCCAGAATCCTGAAGTGGGGACACTCTTCTCGTACAGCTGGGCATCCTGGAGTCCATAGGTCGCTCCAACTGGTCTCCCGTTATTACTGGTGGCCTACTCTTGCTCAGGATGTCAGGGACTTCGTTCTAGCCTGCACCTCCTGTGCCCGTAATAAAGTCCCTCGTCTCAAACCCGCGGGCCTTCTTCAGCCTCTCCCTGTGCCGGAAAAACCCTGGACCCATGTAGCCATGGACTTCATTACTGATCTCCCGTCCTCATCTGGAAACACGGTCATCTGGGTTGTGACTGACCGTTTTTCCAAGATGGCTCACTTTATTCCTCTGCCTGGGTTACCCTCTGCGCCCCAGTTGGCCCAACATTTTTTCGGTCATGTTTTCCGTCTGCACGGTCTCCCTTTGCATATAGTTTCTGACAGGGGAGTCCAGTTCGTTGCTAAATTTTGGCGGGCTTTGTGTGGCCAATTACAGGTTCAGTTAGATTTCTCTTCTGCTTACCACCCCCAGACTAATGGGCAGGTCGAGCGGGTTAACCAGGTGTTGGGTACCTACCTGCGGCATTTTGTGTCTGCTCGTCAAGATAACTGGTCAGATCTTCTCCCCTGGGCAGAGTTTTCTTATAATTCTTTAGATTCGGGATCCGCTGGGGCCTCCCCGTTTTTTGTTGTCTTTGGGTTACATCCCCGCCCGCCTCTCCCCCTAGCTACCTCGTGTCATGTCCCGGCCGTGGATGCCCAAGTAAGGGATATCAAGGCGCTCTGGCAGCTCACACGACAGGCCCTGCTACGGGCTTCTGCTCGCACCAAGGTCCAGGCGGACAGGTACCGTAGGTCCCCGCCCCTATTTGAGCCTGGCGATAGGGTTTGGTTGTCCGCCAAATATATTCGCTTTAAGGTGCCTAGCTACAAGTTAGGCCCTAAATACGTGGGCCCGTTTGAGGTACTGCAGCGACTTAACCCGGTGTCCTACAAGCTCCGCTTGCCTCCTACCCTGCGCATCCCGAACGCCTTCCATGTCTCTCTCCTCAAGCCGGTGGTGCTGAATCGCTTCTCCCGGGGGGCTGTCTCGCCTTCTCCTGTGGCCAACTCTGATAACATCTTTGAGGTCAAGGAGGTGCTGGCACAGAAGACAGTGAGGGGGAAGCGGTTCTTTCTCATTGACTGGAAGGGGTTCGGGCCGGAGGAGCGATCATGGGAGCCGGAGACCAACTTGTCTCCTGACCTCCTCTCTAGGTTCCAAAAAAGGAGGGGGAGACCTCAGGAGGGGGGGGGTACTCTCCCGGGGGTCGCGGGCTCCGCTGCCCCCCGCGACCCTCACCCTGCTCGCAGGGAGTCTGGCGCGGCAGCCGCGGCTGCCCGCGACCATCCCTCTGCTGCCCCGGCGCCGCTTCCCTTACCCGTCCTCGCTCCTGTGAACGCCGCTCCTGCCTGTCCTGGCCGCCGTGCGCGTGGCCGCTGCTTCTCTAAATTTAAAGGGCCAGCGTCCCGATAATTGGTCTATTATCGGGTGCTGGTTCTATTTAAGGTATCCGCCCCCAGCACTCCCTGCCAGTCTGTTGGTGTGTTTTTGGTGCGTTTAGAGAGTTTTGGAGTTCAGTCTTGATTACCCGTGTACCAGTCCGCTTGCTTACGTTTCCTGACCTTGCCTGTTTGCCGCCTGCCCTGACCGTCTGCCCGCCTCTGACTACGAACCTCTGCTGCCTGCCCTGACCTTCTGCCTGTCCCCGACTACGCCTCCGGATTATGTTTCTGGACCACGCTGTACCCCGGCCGCCACCGCAAGCAAGTCACGTCACGGGTCAGGACCTGGTAGCCTCACGCCGCAGCAAGTCCATCCCGCTTTGCGGCGGGCTCTGGTGAAAACCGGGGGCTACTTAGATTCCATTCCCTGGCGTGGCTTAGCTATCATCGCTTGCGTTGGCCCAGCGGATCCACTCTTCCGTTACACGTATACATTTCATAGGTGTTTTTTTTCACTTTGGCGCAGGCCAGCTTTGTCCATAGAGCCACCTTGCTCTTAAATTTGAATACAGCAATTTTGTAGTCACCGCAGGTGTATTTGACAGGTGCAAAACTGCACTTTTATTATCCGTATACATTTCAGATAGGTGTTTTTTTTCACTTTGGCGCAGGCCAGCTTTGTTCATAGATCCACCTTGCACTTAAATTTGAATACAGCAATTTTGTAGTCACCGGGTGTATTTGTTGGGTCCAAATACCTTTTATTACCCCCGAATAGTTTTTTAAATACTATTGCACGGGTGCGGCCTATTTTTTTCAATATCCACTTGTACGAAAATTTTGATAGAAAAATTTTTACAATGTTCTTGTTTTTAAAATTGCTGAAAAAAAACATAATTTCTCACCGTGAATTTTTGAATTTTTTATTGGGCTCTTTTGAATTCGTTTTGGTGCGATAGCCAATTGTATGATATTTTGTTGAAAACTATCAATCATATCCTAGGGGCATTTGTAAATCCGGGACTGAAGGGGGAACCTTTTTATTTTGTCTTGGGTTTTCCACCAACCGATTTCACAGGATTCGCAAAAAAACATTTCATTTTAACCCCTGTTTGGGGAAAATTAGGGGGGATTTAAGAGTAGCTGTGATTTGCCATCTTTTAATAAGAGATTTTCCCAAAAACTCTTCCTCCCTTTCCCAAAATTTTTTATCTTTCTGAACTGATGAAATCAGGGGGGAAAAGCGGCAAAGAGGGGGGGTAGGAATGGAAAAAGGTACGAAGAAGGTGCTCCCTTCCATGCGGCGACAACAACAAGCCAGTGGAACGGGGTTGCGGACCTCACCTATCAGCGGGGGTCGGGCCCCCTTTTGGAATTCAGTAACGCATCTGCCAACTTCCCCTTCAGTGGTTAATGAAACCCTCATCCAGCAGTCTTACCTCCCTCTCCTCCCCAAACCGGCCACAAAGTCTCATCGCATCATCAGCATCCGTCCAACATAAAGCGAAGGCACCCAAATGCAAAAATCGGTACCCCACTGTGGGTAAACCATTTTTTAAAACCCCTTTTGATGACAAAATGCGGTTTGGGGACCCCCCAAAGGAATTTTAAAAGATCAAAGGGGCCAAGGAGGATATTTGTCTGCTCTGACGCCCAGTTAATGAGCCATCAAGGGGGGAAAAGGAAACCCTCAATCGGCAAAAATCCCGGCGGGCGGCAACGCCTTTCAGTGCCTCTTGCTTTTACCCGCAGCTCCTGGATCGAATGCAGAGACCCGTCAACCCGGTTTTTGATGATGTTGACATTGGGGATCCCAAATGGCTTTTCATTAAAAATTTCTTGCGAAAATCTTTCATCACGGAAGGAGGAAGCGATGGGGGAGTGTCGTTTTGGGCCCCGCCCCAAAAAGGAGAGGGCGGGGCGCAAAAAAGTCCCCTGAGATATTCCGCCGCCCGGGCACGGAAACCCCCTCCTCGCTTTTCGCCGCAAAAAGGACCCGGACCCTGAAGGGCCCGGGCCTTCTTTGAGCAAGCCTCTGTTCACCCGCATGCAATTTCGCCTTTTTCCCTAAACGCATCAGTAAGGCAAGAAAAATTTTTTTTTAAAAACCCCCACCAAATGTTTGTCACATGCAGCAAATGCATGAGTTGAAAGGAGGGGAAAACTTGGAAAAAGGGCCCACCGTCCGGGCTCCCAAACCACGCCACCCTCTTCTCCACTCCTCCTCCCCACCACCAAGCTTCCCCAGCCCCGCCCCTGCCTCAAGCATGATCAGGGATCAGCCTCCGCTTCCCGCCTCCCCCCGCCCCATACCCCCACACCCCAAGACCCAACCTACACCCCTTTTCCCTTCCGCCATTTGACAACCCCAACCGCAGGGCCAAATTAAACACCAGCCTTCTGTCTTTTCCCGGTTTTTGGGACAAAGAATTCTTTAAAAACCCAAACCATCCCAAAACCCAAAAATGAATGCGCATTCCAGGCTTTTGGCCTTGGAAAGTTGCCTTTCTGTTTTTGGACACAGATGGGTTTTGCCAGTCATGGCCCTTGCCTGCCCCCAATCCCAAAATTTGCCGAGCGGGTATTTCTTTGCCAGAAAACCGTCCCTGCCCTGGCCAGCCACGTGTCATCAAAAATTTCAAGCACGTTGTTGCATCCGTGTCCAGAAAAGTCCATCTGACCACCACCCCATGGACTAGTAAGCACGCCAAGGCCGCTATATCTCTGTGACAGCTCACTGGGTGAGCTGGGTGGATGTCTCGGGTTTGGTGAGGGGTGGCTCTCAGCTCCCCCAAACGCTCTTCAAAACCGCAGGGATGGTGCAGGCTTTTTTCCCCCAAGGTCCTCTGTGGCTCACGTGCCCAGAGAAACCAGGCCGTGTTGAAATTAATCTGTCTTGGGAGACCGTCCACACACAGGTCAGGAGCTGTGGACGGCTCTCCGCAACGAGACCGAGCGCTGGCGGGGTGACAAGAACCTTGTGCCAGCTAAGGTGGTGTGCGATAATGGTCGAAATTTTGCTGGCTGCCTTAAGATCGGTAGGCTGGAGCACATCCCTTGCCTGGCACATGTCATGAACTTCGTCGTCCAGAAATTTCTAAAGCGCTACCCGGGTCGGACCGCCTGCTGAGAAAGGCTCGAGGTCTGAGTTCGCACTTCCGCCGTTCGAACCCTGCTTCGACCTGCCTGGCTGCGTTGCAGCGTCAGCTCAGCCTGCCCGTCAACCGTCTCGTTGTTGACGTGGCAACACGCTGGATTCCACCCTCCACATGCTCCAGCGATTGTGGCAGCAGCGCAATGCCATTACGCATTTCGAAATGACACATGGCCCCTGACAAGCAGGGTGCGGACCTCGGGGTGTTGAGCCACCGAGAGTGGAGGCAGGTGAAAGAGCTCCACCATCCTTGCCAGTTTTGAAGAAGCCCCCAAAAAATGGTCAAGCGGTGGGACAATGCCCTTGTCAGTATGACATTGTGGTGATCTTAGTTCTGGAACGATCGTTGGACACTCTGAAACATCAGGTCCCGCCAGCGACGGAGGAGGAGACGGACACAGATGCGGTCATGGAGCCTTTCTCTCCATCGAATCCACAAGGCCCGACAGTTTCACAATTTTATCGGTCTTCATAAGGCAGTGGTTCGGAATCCAGGGCTAGTGCAATGTGGCGCATCAGCTCTCAGGTTGCATCATATGATGCAAGTCAGGGCTGTGTTGAAGCTGTGCGGGGAAACGTAGGGAGGAGGAGGTATTCCTAGACACCGACATTACCGACGTCCCTGCCTTGGAAAGAGGTTGCCGCGAATTTGAGGCGGAGGAGGAAGATGAGTTTGCTAGTGCCCCTCGACCCAAAGGCTTGGGAAATAGAGGCTCCAAACTCTCACATGAGTGCTTGGGTGCTCCATTTCCTCCAACATGATCCTCGCATCAAGGCCATCAAAATGAACAACAGTTACTGGGGGGGCCACCCTCCTGGGTCCCGTACAAAACCAAACTCAGCACTTTCCTTCCACCCACCCAAATAAGAGATCGATAAATGCAGGAAATGGAGACCTTGCTGATTGATCAACTGGAGTCATCTGTTTTGTCTTCTTCACGTTCTTCAAATGTCAAGGTGGTACTACGTCAGCGACGTGACAGCAGTAGAGTGCCAAGTAGCCGCAGCGGCAGCAGCAGCATGCAATGTGGCAGAAGCCTAATGGATGACCTCTGGCAATCTTTATTTACCACCTCACCAACTCATGTAATGCAGGGCACACATCCAACACACAGAGACCAGCTTAAGATCATGGTGCACGACTATCTGCGTCTCAACACGATGTTTTTGGATGTGGTTCCGGACCCAATCGACTTCTGGATATCCAAATGGATTAATGGCCTGAGCTCGCTCGCCACCCATAAGGTTTGCCCTCCCCCACAGCCACGTCATATCTGAGGGCCTTAAACACAGCTGGAGGATCATTACAGACAAACGCACCCGGGCTTTCCACAGAAAATGTTGATCGTTTGACATTCATAAAGATAATCAGGATGGATTCTGATGTTTGTGGCCCCCCAATTGCCGAGGTCCCGAATTTCCGGTCTACACACTTCCTTTTAAAACAAAATGGTCCTTTTAAAAAATTTTTTTTTAAAAAATATCATTTTTTTCTGCAATTTTTTTATTTCATTTCCAAAAAAGATCTTTTGCTGGTTTTTTGCGGTGTGGAGACGTAAAAGCCCCCAAGGTTTCATGAAAAAAACCCGATTCCTTTACCACTTAATTTTTTATAATTTTTTCGCATTGTCAAGGTTTTGAGGTCATGTTGCTTGAGATACCATAATCGGGGTCCTTTGGGAACAAAAAAGTGGCTTCTAAGTGGTTTTCTCCATTCACGTTTTTAACAGTGGCTGAAGTAATTTTTAAAATTTTTTTGGGGTCATGTTGCTTGAATACAGCAATAATCAGATCCTTTGGAAAAAAATGGGTTCTAAGTGGCATTTCTTTCACAATTTTTAACAGGGGGCTGAAGCATTTTTAAAAATTTTTTGGGGTCATGTTCTGTGAATAAGCATAATAGGTCCTTTGGGAACAGAAATGGGGCTTCTAATGGCTTTCTCCCCAAAATTTTTAAAACAGTGGCTGAGGGGTCTTTTTTTATAATTTTTTTTGGGTCATGTGTTTGAAATGCAGAAAAAATCAGTCCTATTCTAAAAAAATGTGGTTTTTTAAAAGACATTTGTTCTTCACAATTTCAAAATTTGTTTAAAGGGGTTTGGGGTGCTGTCAAATACGGGAATGGGTGGGACACTTTTAAGGGGACACATATTGAAAAATGACTTTTTTTTTAAAAGATTTTTTAAAATAGTAGAAATTCCCGTTGTGGCAACCCATTTATACAAAAAAAAAAGAAAACCCAAAAGACGTGGGGGGACCCATCCATTTTAAAATGTGTTTTTTTAGATTTAAAACTCTAAAAAAACGGGCATGTAAAAAATAGTGATACAAATTTTCCTCTAAATTGGAAAGGGGGGTACGGGAAGACTTGAAAATGAAGGTACCAAGGACAGGTTAGTCAATGCCCTTTCAACAAAATGGGGGTTCAAAGACCCCTTTTCCCCACATTTTTTAAAAATCGTGGGTCAGACAGGTTTAAGGGGTTATAATGCGGTACAGGACAATATAGTTAATTCCATTCAACTAAAAGGTGGTTAAAAGACTCCTTTTTTCCCGGCACTTTTTTAAATCTTGGGTCATGCAGGTTTGGGTATGCGGGGCCCGGGACAGAATATCAATGCCTTCAACAAAAATGGTGTTCAAAGATACTTTTCCCCACACTTTTTAATCTGTGGGTCAGACGGGTTTTAATGGGTCATACTGCGGCACGGGACGGTATATCAATGTCCTTTTCAACAAAAATGGGGTTCAAAGCCCCTTTTTTTCCGGCACTTTTTAATCTGGGGGTCAGACGGTTTAATGGTCTTATGGGGTCCGGACGGCATAGTAAATTCCAGTTCAACTAAAATGATGGTTCAAAGACCCTTTTACCGTCACTTTTTAATCTGTGGGTAGACAGGTTTAAGGGGTCAGGGCTGCTTCCAGGACAGTATATCAATGTCCAGTTCAATAAAATGGGGTTAAAATCAATTGCCTTCTGGCACTTTTTTAATTTGGGGTCATAGGTTTAAGGGGTTTTTTGGGACAAGACAGGGGGTGAAGGTCGTGACTTTTTTCTGTGGTTTTTATAACCCAAGTTGGGACCCCCCGATGTAGCAGTTTTCCCTTTGATGTTGTGGGGTGTTAAATTCCCGCTTCCCACCCTGTTTGGGTGTAAGAAAAGGTTTGTTCCTCCCCTAGACTTTAATGGTATGCGGGAAAACTATTATCGACTATCGGAAATCGTCTTTAAATTGCCGATATCGACTATCGACCCGAACGAAGTCCAAACGAATCGCTCATACTAATCATAACAGGAAGGGGTGTTTATGTAAAACGAGGGGCTGTGATTTTTCCAGCCAATCCAACCATAACATCCCAGTCATGACGTCGCACACAAACTCACCCTGCTCATTCTGTAACTGATTTGCTGGGCCGCCAAAAAAAAAAGGAAAGGCTGAAAATGGCCGATAAAAAAGATTATGCCAATTTTAACCAAATTATCGGTGATCGAAAAATTGATCAACAAAAACCGTGCCGATTTCAACTTTGTCGATAATAATTACCCAAATTTTTAGGAGTTTAATATCTCTTTCCTTTATTATTGTCAGTCCCCTGCCAACCCCAGTCAAAGTAAGGAAAGAGACTCATCGTTCGAACCTGATCCAGCAACGCTGAGGTGGTGTATTTAAACTCTGATTCTGGCTTGTGCCTGTAATTGCTGTGCCCTGGCACCATTAAGTTGTTGCTTACCTTTACCTTATTTAGTCTCCTGGTTCCTGACTCTCTACGGTTTCCTGATTATTCTTCTTCTGCTCTCTGATTTTTAATCTACCATTAAAAGGGGGGGTTTCTCGACAAAAATCAACGAAATGATGGGGACGGTAAAAATAAGCACTTCTGCAATTGGTTTGCATTACCTAAATCACTTAGTATAGCAGATATGAGCTAATCTGTGAGTCTATAGCTATTTCTGCAGCAAGTAGTCGGGTCATGCCCCCTTATCTGTGATTGGCTGCCTGATATTTCATTCAGCCCTGTTGGGACACACATTATGGACGGGAAACGCCCCCTGTGCTGTAATTGGCCGTCTGCACTCTGTACTTACTCCCCTCTGAGCTGTGGAAAATGAAAGTGAAACTAGTTGCCTCAGCTTTCTATGCTGACTGTGACTGTTCAATAAAGCTTCTCTATGCTGATCTCTCAGCCCTATGTAAAGGATCTGGGGAATTACTGAGTCTGTAGCTGCTAGATTCACTCTCTTCCCTCATATAACACAGCCTTATACAGTCTGTTCCCATCACCCATATAACACAGCCTTATACAGTCTGTTCCCCTCTCTCTCCTGTCTGATAACAGAAGGGGCAGCCGGGTGGTGGGGGAGTTTAGCGTGCATTTCTCACATTTGTTTTATCAGTTCAGACTGTATGTATAACTGCTTACAGCAATACAGGTGTTCTGCTTACAGTAATGCTGGTGTTCTGCTTACAAGGAGCTTGTGCAGCCTGGGAGGGAGCTGACAGCTATGCAGACATGAGAACCATTGCAGAAGGTCTGCAGAGCTGTGACATCCTCTCCCTTCCACTGCTGACACAGAATGATGTCACCAGTCTTCAGTGAGGGAAGACACGCCTACTAGGAAGAGAGACACACCCGTGGTTTTGAAGCTGTAAGAGAGATAAACAACTCAAGTCTGCAAAAGCCAGTGATGAGATAAAACCCTTTAATTTACTTTGCTTTGTCTGTTGTTTTGGATATTTCTGTTCTGGGTTCCATGTGGTGCTCCCTGTATGGTTACTGTCTGTCTCTCCCGCTTTGCACTTGTTATCAGATACATACTCTGCAGACACAACATGGTACCCTAGTAGCCAAATGCAACCTGCCTTGCGGTGAGCTCTCATGAATACCTAGGGGGTTGCTTTAGACCGTGATACCCAGAGTGGTATTTCATTTCAGTTAGCTGATTTAATGGGTTTTGATTTGCTTAGTCACTTTTTTGCAAGTTTAGGGAATTGCGCAAATTCCATTATACTGGGATCCCAAAATCTCAGTGGGAGCTATTATGTATTGAATAAGAATTTTATGTCTCATTTCAAAGAATACTAATTTCTGAGCAGCACCAAAGGAGAACTTATCATCTTGGGAACACGTTGCCATGTGTACTTTCTGAAACAAAAAATAGGTACAACCCAACCCTGTCACAATATGCACACATATACCTTGCTCATCTGCACTGTATCAACCACAGTGCCCCAGCCAAGAAAAAGTTGCTAATTTTAAGGGGTTTTCTCACTATAAAGAGTAGATTTCACGATGCAAGGACAGATAATTGAAGACTTTTTCCAAATACATTAGTCTTTTAAGTTTGCCTTAGTCGGAAGATAAGAGAGATTTTATCTGCTCTGAGTGCACACAGGTTTCTCTGATTATGATCATAATCTTCCTGATTACACAGAGAGTATCATGTCAGCATGGGCGGTGCTCCAACCAAAGAATTAGGACCGAGCAGCATAACCATTCAATAGGGATGCATGGTTTAAAAATCTCTGAATCCAGGAGTATTCATAACCCTTCAGAACGTAGTACAGAGTCAGCAACCAAGAGGTTACAGAAGTGCAAAAATCTTCTTTTTTACTCCATGGACAGAGCTCACTCTCAGAGAAGACTTACAAATTAGCTTTTGTTTACAGATACAGTAATCAATTATTTTCACTCCTCAGAGCACTTGTATCTTTTTTTTAAGTCTTTGTTGTGTCTCGGCTAGTTACACAGAAGCTAAATATGTTAAAGTGCTTTTGCCAAGAAGTAAGTTCCTTACCTAACAGGCTGATACTCCCCTCTTGAGGCTTGAAAAGGGGTGTTGTGTTTCTTTGTTTAAAAAAACAAGTGCCTCCTCTGTGATGTCATCACTCCACCTCCCATGCACGTTCCTGATATTCAGTCTCTGTATTTGAGCAAACATGTTATTTGGCTAATCCACAGGGTATAACTGTATTGTGCACAAGTTTCTCCCTCTTCTCTGCTCAGGAGAGAAGATAAGCTCTGAGCAGGCAGCGCCTTTCATTTGTTCACAAACTGCTGCAGGGGGGGAGAGGAGAGCTGAACAGGGAGCAACTGCATGTTTAGTCAGATAATTACATTACAACCAGTGGATTCGCTATACAAAAGACACAGTATCTTTTCCCCCCCAGTCCCTTCAAAGCTCTTTCATGTTCCCTGCCATAGGATAAGAAGTGCAAACAACGCAAGCGCGGCCAGATCAGCTCCTGTCAGCTCGTGGTCGTGTCTAATGTAAACTGTCAGGAAACTAAGGGCATGTAAGTCAGGCTGTAGCTCTCAGAGGCTTCACTTTTTTTAAATGATATATATTTAGAAAAGTGATTAAATACCCATTTTGGAGGATCCCATGTCAACGTTAGATCGTTGCAAAAGCCCTTTAATCACAGCTATACAACCACCCACAGGCTGACAAAAGCAGAGTGAAAGAAAAGTTATATGTGCCTGTGAAACTGCATGGTGAGAAAACCCCTTCAAGCCCATATTTTGACTCCATTAATGGTCACTCCATAGTGGTATAGTTTACTTTTAATAATAACATAGAACCCTAAATAGAGTTCCATGTATCCCAATTATCTTGTTTTTATGGGAATATCAAATTGAAATAATATTAAACCAGCTAGGACTGATTCAAACATTTCCAAAATTGGTGTTTCTGAAAGGTTTTGTTGGGAGGATGACTGGGACATGAAATATTGAGTGCTTTAGAGTTGGAACAAAATTTGTGTTTCATAATTTAAGTAGTAAATAGCTATAGGGGGTACTGTACTTTGAAGAGGAACAGAATGCTCATAATAGGTGCTGTATCTTTCATTAGGTAAACTTGTAGAATCTAGGTCTGAGTTTAATAATTATGATGTATAGGAGTGGGTCTTTAAGTTCATTTATCAAGCTAGTGGATTCTGAGAAGACCATTAGTTTTCAAAGCTTTTACGATTTCATAGCAAAATGTTTTATAACAGACCATGTAAGCCATCAACAGATTACTGTAGGCATTTTATTATTATGCTTTCTGTGTGTAACAAGGACAACATTAAATGTGATTCTGTTTTAGTTGTTGAGTATGATAAACCAAATATGAAAGGTCAATGTATTTGGTATTGAGGCCAAAGTCGATGAGATATATGGTACAATCATGTTGACACATATCTACACTTGCTAGTGTTTCTCAATGGGGTTAAAGCAGTAGTTACAGTAACAAGAAAAAAATAGGCTTTGCATTGATTACTGATTAAATCTATTCTGATTAAGTCACAGCACGGACAAAAACAATTTTTTGAAACTAAAAACACACAAACAGTTGTAATGTTCATGTATTTTTTGAGCATATTGAGTAAACATCTACAGTGTAGGGAGAAATTATTAGTGAGCCCTGAGCCATAAAGTGAACTGTATTATACTCAGAGGTAAAAACATTAAAAAAACAACCTGCAAAGGACTCTACAAACTACAAAAATATCTGTTAATATATTTACTTTTAGAAAAACACTGAAGCAACAAGAAAGATGCTTATAAAAGGTCACCACAAATGAACTTTTTAGCATAAATGGACCACGCTGTGTTTGGAGGAAGAACAGCTCTGCACACAAACACCAAAATCTAAACCCAATGACAGAGCATGGTGAAAGGAGCATCATGAATTAGGGCTGCTTTGCTGCTTTAGGGCTTAGATGTGTTGCAATTAGGGATGAGCGATATTATCGACAAAAGTTGAATTTGGCGCGTTTTTTAGGCTTATCAGAAATTTCCGATCACGCGATAATTTAGGTGACAATCTGACAGATAATCTATTACTATCGCACCATTTTCGGCGTTTCCTGTCATTTTGGCAGCCAGCCAATCAGCTCCAAGGATAGAGGGGGGTGAGGAGGATGTACAATATCACCACTTTGCGGTGTATGGATCTCATTGGCTGCAAAAATCACATGACCTCGTTTTATCTATGCAACTGTATTTCCTGTTTGAGCTCATAGTCTGTCTATCACACTTCACAGCAGGACGTGTCTCTCTGCGTTTAAACCAATAGCTGTTCTAACAGCTCTGATAGATAGTCTCTTCTAATACAAGAAACCATCCATCTACCTACAGCTTAGAATAGAGTTAGATTAGAGAATTTCACTTCTTATTTAGTTAGAGAAAGTTTTAAGGCTATCTACTGGTGTGTGCAGTTGTGGGGTGGGGAGTGGCTGCGGGGGCTGATGTCAGGAAGAGAGACATTTGAAAGGAAGATATTTTGCAGCTCAGTGTGTTTTGAAGAGAATGATGTCGCACACCAAAGGATCAAAAGACGATTACAAGGTGCTCATGGAGGGGGTATCCAACCCCATAGACAAATCAATCAAAATAAGTCCAAGGCACTCTTGTTTCTTGCAGTGATAGTGATTTATTACAGATGTATGACAGATCTCCAGAGTATTTTATATGGTAGGAATTTAAGCACAAAATATTTCAGATGTAATAGGTGCTTAAATTCCTACCATATAAATACTCTGGAGATCTGTCATACATCTGTAATAAATCACTATCACTGCAAGAAACAAGAGTGCCTTGGACTTATTTTGATTGCTGCTCAGTTCTGTGATCTTCAATTGAAAAATAATTGTTTTTTACCACTTTTTTTCTATTGCAATCATGCGTGTCAGTGTTCCCAAAAACCGGCATAACTTATCCCTATAACTTTTAAATAGTTTTATTGAAGTCCTTGCGTCTGTTTGCCGCAAAGAGCTCAGTTGTACGCATATTGTGTTATACATAGTTAATAGTAAATGACGCCTGCCAGTGGTGCGAAGGCCGCCATATTAATCCATATAACTTTTTAATACTTCTATTTCACTCAGTGCATCTCAGTTTGGTGCTAATCATGCATTTGTATGATAGTTTGTTGAAAACTATCAAATGCTAGTCCTACTGGGCAGTTGTAAATCCCTGGGACTGAAGGACGAACACTGTTGATTTGGTCTTACGGTTCTTCCACCAGACCGCATTTCCCAGATATTTGATAGAAACAATTCTGATTCTAATCCTAGTTGGCTAGTTGGAAATTAGTGGCATTTAAGAATAGCTGTTAGTTGCCGTCTCTCAATAAGAGATTGTCAAAAACTCTTCCATACCTTTTACATTTTTATATTTCTAAACATGGAGCGAACTGCAGGTGGTAAGTGACCAAAGAGGGGTAGAGGACATGGAGGTAGAGGTACGAGAGAAGGTGTTCTTTCCAGTGCTGGCGAAAACACGCAAGCCAGCGGATCGTCGGTTGCAGGACCATCAGGCCTGTCATCGCTGGGTCGGTGCCCTGTGAATCTTAGTAACGAACAGCGTCGCCAATCTGTTCTTCAGTGGTTAATGCAACCTGCATTCTGCGGTCCAGGACAGAGATAGTCAATGTCCAGTTCAACTAAAATGGTCGTTGAAAGACTCCTTTTTATGGCACTTTTTAATCTGTGGGTCATGTAGATTTAAGGATCATGCTGCGATACAAGACAGGCATAGTCAATGTCCTGTTCAACTAAAATGGTGGTTCAAAGACTCCTTTTTCTGGCACTTTTTAATCTGTCGGTCAGACAGGTTTAAGGGTCATGCTGCAGTACAGGACAGGTATAGTCAATGTCCAGTTCAACTAAATTGGTGGTTCAAAAACTCCTTTTTCAGGCACTTTTTAATCTGTGGGTCATGCGGGTTTTGGGGTCATGCGACGGTCCAGGACAGGCATAGTCAATGTCCAGTTCAACTAAAATGGTGGTTCAAAGACTGCGTTCTTCCAGCACTTTTTAATCTGTGAGTCATGTGGGTTTTGGAGTCATGCTGCGGTCCAGGACCGGCATAGTCAATGTCCAGTTCAACTAAAATGGTGGTTCAAAGACTGCTTTCTTCTGGCACTTTTTATTCTGTGGGTCATGCGGTTTTGGGGGTCATGCTGTGGTACAGGACAGGTACAGTCAATGTCCAGTTCAACTAAAATGATGGTTCAAATAATACTGCCTTCTGGCACTTCTTAATTTGTGGGTCATGTAGGTTTAAGGGTCATGCTGTGGTACAAGACACCGTTAGTGAATAGTCTGTCAGTTTTTTTCTGTGACTCTTGTTGCCTAATTGTCTTGCCTAAAATGTAGCATGTATCCAGTTTTCTGTTGTGGATGTTAATTCCAGCTTCTACACCCCTGTTTGGGTGTAAGGATGAAGGTGTTGTTCCTCTCCCATAGACTTTAATGGTCATCGGCGATTATCTATTATCGGCTACCGGCATGATAACTGACGATATAAACTATCGATCTGATAACGATAGTTGACACAATCGCTCATCACTAGTTGCAATCGCTGAAGACACAATTAATTCAAGGGTGTATCAAAGTATCATAAAGGAGAATGCAAGGGCAGGAAACAATAGGTTCAAGTTGAAAAGACAATGGATGGTGCAACAAGACAATGAGCTAAAGTATACATATAAATCAGCTAAAGGAGCCCTCACCTTAACTCTATTGAGATGCTGTGGGTGCAAGCCTTCCCAGAAACACAGATAAACTAAAACACATCTTTATATACACATACATGATACATTTATAAACACATACTGTATATTTGGCACAAATGGTCCAAAATTCCTCTTAAATTTTCTGTAAATCTTTTTTTTTTTTCAACAGAAAACTTTTGTTGGAGGTGGGTATTTGCTATTTTTTTCTCCATGCACTGCTGGGCTTTTCATAATGTGATCTATAAACAGTATAACTGTTTGTGTGTTATTGGATATTTGAATTATGTTTGACTATAATTGTGGCTTAGTCACAATCAGAACCCATTTAATTAGTGGATAGTGCAGAAATCCAGGTCTTTTCTTGCAACTGTACATATACAAACAGTGTGTAATGGTGCCACACAACTGTAGATATCGGGTACTCAATGCAAAAGCCCGTGGCAAATACTAAGTAGCGTATCCTCCGCCTCTGCTCCGTTCACCTCCCCTAACTGGGTCCGTTATGACCAAGGCCTTTTGGCTGAAACATTGGACCATGGGAATGCTCTACTAAAATACTACTTGATTTATCTACCTATCTATATGGCGAGTTATACATTTCTCCTTTTGTAATTACTACACTGTTTGAGTGTACCTAACTGTACATATGCAAGTTTCATTCTGCACTTAGTCATAGTATAAAACATAAATCAGGATTTTAAATTTAGAGTTGAATTAGAATCTTGTTAATGCCAAGCCACAAGGAGTGAGCTCGACAACTTTATAGCCCACCCCAAAGACTGAGATATAAATGTCACTTCCAGACCCCTTACATTTAATTTTGTAATCATTTAAACACATTGATTCATACTTAGTGGTGTGCAGTAGTGTAATGCTACTAACAGTTCATCCTAAAGAGAGGGTACAAGCACCCTTTTCTCTCGGATGGCCATCCATACAGAGAGCTACACACTTTGCCTCTAATAACACTTTCACTAATGGAAAATAGATGCATTTTGTCAGCTATACACTTCGGGCGACATGTATGAACGGGACTGTGCCAGATATCTGGCATCTTTTCAGTCCGATATCAGGTGCAGCCCCGTTCATACATGTTCAGGGTGCACTAGAATCTTAGCGAAGCTAATATTTATAGCATCGCTACAGCATTTCTAGGCACATTACAGCTGGAACAGGTAGAGCACTTTCAAAGTGGTATACCTGAGCCAGAATGTGCCTGATTTATGACCCACTGTAGAGCGGGTTCATAAATCAGGTGCATGCTATGCCATTATTATGTGCATGAAATTTCTGCATTTTTTTGGCTGCAATTCGTTTAGGGGGGCGCCAGTCCACATTTTGTCTGGCGTCCCCCCAAATACCTCAGGGATGCAAATTACGTGTTGTCGGCTGCCTAGTAAAAAAAACACAAAATATTTGTCATGCTTTATACCCACCAGGATCCTAGCTAAAGGCTCATGGGCTCTGTTTAGCTTGTGCCGCCCTTTAGGCCTATGTATAAGGAGCGGTAAGGGATCTGATCTATGGCAGTAAGTGGGTTAATGCAGGGTGGAAATTCTTATAAAAAGGTTTCTTACTTGACATGATGTAGCGCATTGATGTGCAGTGTAATACACAGATGAAAATCTTTTCTTCTTATCTACCAACTATACCAAATGCCAAGTCAGGGTAATATTCATTCTACTTTGCAATTTTTAATCATGTGTGCTACAGACGATAGTATAACATGAACAATGGTAAGTGTATGCTAGGAGTTGTTGTTTCCCAGACTAAAATGCTGCAGACCTTACAGGTAAACACAGTTCAATCCAAAAATTAATTATAATACACACTGTGCCCCCTAAAATTAAATATAATTTACACTGTAACCCTGATATTAATTATATTTTACATATACCCCCTTAATTAATTATAATACACTTTGTACTTCCTGAAAACTATAGTATACATTACACTCTTTCCTCCAATCAAATATACTTTACACCATATCCTCTGAAGTTAATTACATTACCTACTGCACCCCCTAAAAAAAGGAGTAAGGAAGCGCACCCGGTTGCTAGTTATTCAGTTCTATACAATGCACATGTATGTATGGAACTAGGCAGGATCCTATTTCTCCCAGTTACTCAGATATGGCATTTATTTTAACATCCTATTTAAGGGAAATTGATAGAAATGACAAGATTTCCACCCAGGCAGTGTTAGTATACCAGGTAGTATAGGACATCGAAGAGGTAAATGCAAGTATAATTTGTAGTTTAGGGCATTGCAGAGGCTAACCTCAAAGTGCCATGTGATCTAGGGCAGTAAGGGACTTTATATAAGGATTAGACATGAGCGAATTTCTCGAAAACTCTATTTGGCCGATTCACCGAATTTTCCCCAATAATTTGTTTGGTTCAGAATTAATTTGCGTTGAATTACGTTAAAAAAACAGCTACTTCTTGGCTGCAGAGAGCCGGTAGGGTATTGTAGAACATTGTGCCATGCAGAAATATGCATAGGGAGCGTTGTTTGGTATTACAACAATGCTGTGATTTAGTATGACATGCAGATGACAGGTGCAGGTACTAGAATCGCTTCACACTTCACTTATCTAGGGAGTTACAGGAGCAAAACTGACCAAATAACTGAAGTAAGAATGCAGCCCGACAAGGTAATGTCAGCGCCAGCTAGAAGAACCGAGCTGAGGGCCAAGATCCTAGTATAGATCCTGGCACTACATCAGGAGATGTGTTATAAGAAAAAGCGGAACAGACCATACATTTAAAATTGAGGCTAAGCTCTTATTGGTCAGTTTGTTCCTCCTATCACTAGTCAAGTGATGTGGAGCCATTTTTCTCTATGAGAGTCTATATAAACAATCAGAAACAAGACTGTAAAATGCAAATAAGATAGCTTAGAATAAAAATGTTCGGTGATGTGGCAGAAATAAGAAGGCTAGACCTTTTCAGCCAATACGAGAACGAGCTACTATGGACTCATAATATGCTATGGGATACGTTCCACCAATCAGGAGTCGAACGACTTGCTCCATTTTTTTTCTATGGAGACAGAATATTTTATCTGATGGGTGTATAGAAAGTGAAGTAAATTCGTATCTATCAATCCTAGAGGGAGCGACGAAAACTACATTTTAACCTATGGCGTCTGTGAGAGGCAATCAGGATCCGAGCAACTATCTCCAATATGTTCCATGGAGAGGGGAGCTCTTTCTCTGATTGGCTAGAGTGGAGGGGGGCACAGCTGTTTCCTCCAATGGGAAACAAGCAACATTCTCCCTTAGAGTTCTATGTATATTAGCCCTATGTTTACAGACAACCTAAGGACATTTCTTCTCCCTTGTTTTATGATGTTAGATTAATTAAGAGGATCTAATTATTCTATTGCTTTTAATAATTTAATAATTATTAATTTTCCATTAATTTATTTATTAATTAATAATTATCAATAATCATACTTGTAATATTATTGATTATATTATAACTAATAATAATAATAATAATTAATTATACTTAATACTAAGTATTTGATTATTGATTTATTAATTATTAATAATTTGATAATAAGATCCTCTTAATTAATCTAACAAGTGGAGGGGGGCTCGGTTGTTTCCCATTCCAGTGTTTCTTCCGATGTAGCGCCAGTACATGCAAGAAACGCGTTGAGTAATTTTTTTGCCAAAATAGGTGTAAAAGGTTTATGCTCTTTTATTGACATTGTTTTTATTGGAATAAAAACCTTTTTTAAGCACCATATCTTTGCCTCACTGAGGTACTATTGAAAACGGGCGCCTGGACCCCAACTTTTTTATCCTCATCTATATTGATTACATCCGCTGCCGTGTTTTTTTTCGGCTTTGGAGGGAACACTCTTGACAGTAACGCACCTAGAAATGCTGTAGCGAAGTTATTGTTCTAGTGCGCCCCACCTCCTGCAACCTTCCTCTCCCCCAAGATCAGGCGCATTAAAAAGCAATGCAGGCGCTCTGTAATACTCCTGATAATGGTGTGCGGGAGATTTAACATGTATGAATGGGGCTTCACCTGATATCGGGCTGAAAAGACATTTTAGAAAAAAAGACGATTCGTTATTGCCAAGTAATTTGGCTTCATCTAGAATCTAATATTTCCTGAAATTTGAAACGAATTCCACTTCGTTAGAATCGATTCGCTCATCCCTAATAAAGATCCCTGGTGGAAGGCAGTGGAAGAGTTATGGAAGTATTAATGCTGCATACCTTGTAGTATAGTGCAGTGAAGGGCTCAATTTAAGGAACCTGGGGTCTAGGATACTAATAGGATTAATAGAAGTCCCTATAATGATCTAGGTTAATGAAGATGTTAATGCTGGCATCTTCGGTGGTCTAAGGCAGTAAAGGGATTAATACAAGAGTCTCTGGTTCTCTAGGAAGTGAAGTGGTTAATATAAGAATACCTGGTGGTTGAAGACAGTGAGAGGGATAATGTAAACATCCATTGTAATCTAGGATAATAAGAATGTTAATGCAGAGATCCTTGGTGAAGGGGTTAATGCTACCTACCTGGGATTCAGTGGTTGCTCACCTCTCCAAGCTCTCGTGTTACTCCAGCAGTCAAATTTTGTTTCCTCCGAGCACGGGTCATAGAGATGAATGCCTGGAGGTATAGATATGCATGGCTAGTCTCTAGTGTTGCTCCAGCAGTCAATTCCTGTTTCCTCCCAGCACTGATCTCATAGATGAGTGGCAGGAGGTATTGAGACTAGAAATGGGAGAATTGATTCTAACGAAGTGGAATTCGTTTAGAATTTCAGGAAAACTTTGGTTCTGAACAAAGTCGAACTTTGGGGTACTTCGCATGAACGAAGTGTGCTTTTGATTGATAAAATGGCTGCGAGCACGTGGCGTTACATGGGGCAAAGAACTCTGGAGAAAAAAGGGGCATAGCCTGCATGACATGTGCAGAGATGAAGCCAATCAGAGACCGGCGGGATTCTGTGACATCACCGCACTATATAAGTCCGGGCGCGACGCTGGGAGCTCATACCGCTCTCACTGTACTGATTAGGGAAGGTGCTGCCTCGGCTGCTTATGATAGCTGATACTAAAGAACTCATTTTATACAGCGATTTTTGTGGGGTGTCTCAGCTTGTCTCAGAGACTGCTTCTCTTAACGTTCTATTTCTGATTTTGTGTGGTATTGGATCTGAAGTCCAATGTGTGTCCAGTGCGGCTGCATATACATTTTAATGCTAACTGCTCACAGCACATTGAATATCCAAGGGTGATCTAAGCCTGTTCCTGTTGTATTCATTTAAAGAAACAGCTTTTTTTAACAATAGAAATACCACTTCATTTATGGCTGCTCAATTCTTTTGCAAAATTTACATCCAGGGGTTAATTAAGCGTTGTTCTGCTGATGTGGTGACTAAAAGAAACCGTTCATTTCACTGCCAAAAAATAAATTTTTCCTGTTGCATAATTCACAATCGAAGGTTAATTACAAGTTGTCCTCTTGTTGTGTCGCGTAAAACACGCCATTGTAACCCCTACAAAGCTCGAATTTTTGGTTGCTCAATTCTTTTGGCAAATTACATACAGAGGTTAAGTAAGAGTTGTTCTGATGCAGTGGTGACTAAAAGAAACCGTTTATTTCACCGCCAAAAAATAAATTTTTCCTGTAGTATAATTCCCAAGTGAAGGTTAATTACAATTTTTCCTCTTGTTGTGTAGCGTAAAAAACACTCCATTGTAACACGCTACAAAGCTCGTAGTTTTTGGTTGCTCAATTCTTTTGCGCAAATTACATCCAGAGGTTAATTAAGAGTTGTTCTGCTGCTGTGGTGACTAAAAGAAACCGTTTATTTCACCGCCAAAAAATACATTTTTCCTGTAGCATAATTCACAAGTGAAGGTTAATTACAAGTTTTCTTCTTGTTGTGTAGCGTAAAAAACACGCTATTGTAACACGCTACAAAGCTCGTAGTTTTTGGTTAGTCAATTCTTTTGTGCAATTTACATCCAGGAGTTAATTAAGCGTTGTTCTGCTGCTGTGGTGACTAAAAGAAACCGTTTATTTCACCGCCAAAAAATACATTGTTCCTGTAGCATAATTCATAACCGAAGGATAATTACAAGTTTTTCTTTTGTTGTGGTAGCGTAACATACACGCCATTGTAACACCTACAAAGCTGGTAGTTTTGGGCTGCTCAATTCTTTTGCGCACTTTACTTCCAAGGGTTAACTAAGTATTTTTCTGCAGTTGTACTCAGTAAAAGAAACTTTGTTTTTCACCGCCACAGAAAAAATTTCCCTGTAGCATAATTCATAACCGAAGGGTTTATTAAGCCTTTTGTGCTTTTATATTCAGTAAAATACACAGAGTTTTTTTTTAAACGGTACATACAAGTCAATATTTCCTGCCCCTTTGTGGAGCGCAAGTTATATCCAAGGGTTACCCAAGCTTCTTAGTGGGTTCATTTGGAGTCACATACAGGGTGTTTATTTCTCATATACAGATATCTTCATCAAACAGTGTCTGTACATTTTTGAACAAACAGTATGTCAGACAGAGAGGGGGCAGGCTCTTCCCTGCGAGTGCAGAGGCACAAACATTCCTGGAGCAGGACCAGGTCCCCAGTACAGCAAGGGGACGTCGCAGCAGGGTCACTCGGTGAGGCCACCCAAATGCCGCTGTCATCTAGGGCTGTGTGCTGACTAGCAACCCCAAAGGGTTCTTGATTGGTTGACTAGGTCATCCACTTCCTCCCGATGACATCTGACAACCCCAGCCAAGAGTTTGTGGGAATGCCAGACACAACCCTTAGTTGGCATGGCCCGGGAGCGGGGCAGCGGCCCTCACCTGTCCTCAACCCCCCTCTGTCCCATCCGGTTCCTCAGCCAAGATCTACTATGTGGTCTGGGCTCAGTGCCACTATATAGCGAGGAAAGAACAATTTGAGGAGGGCAGTCAGCAGCTACTTGGCAGCGAAGAAATGGGGCCAATATCTTCTGCTTCTTGCAGTAGGCGGCAAAGTATAGATGTTGAGAGTGGCATGGGAGGTCATGTTGTGAGCTTGGGCGTCAGGCAGCGGCGCAGCCAGCAAGTGGGTTGTGTGGCCGTGAGTCAGCAGAGTAGCTGCAGTGTGAGTTCGGGAGCCAATCGGCCACGGGGTAAAAAACCTGCTTCGCAGGTCCAAGAAAGTAGTGGCACAGGGGCTCAGCGAGGCAGCGGTGGTAGTAGTCACTCAGTGCGGAGCGTTGGCGGTAAAATCCGATACTCAGCGGTGTGGCAGTTCATTGCTAAGACACCGGAGGAGCCGAATATGGGTTTGTGTAGAATCTGTGGGCAGAAAGTGAAGCGTGGCCAGGGAGCTAACGTTGGCACCACAGCCCTGCGTCAACAAATGCAGCGTCACCAAACTGCGGCTCCTGCACCAATGTCCGCCTCCTCCTCCACCACCACCACCATCTCAGCCTCCACAAGTACTGCTCCATCATACCACATGTGTAGGGCACAGCGGTGTCACGCAGTTCTACAAACCCGGCTTGCCTCGGCGAACGAAGTCACACAGGGAGAACTGCTCCACGTCATGTAGCAAGAAATCGATGTGTGGTTTTCTTTCCCCGCAAATTGCAAATCGAACCATGGTGAGGACAATGGGAGGAACATGTGTCAGCCACTGCACCGAGGAGGGATGGTCCATGCGCCCTGCATGGCGCATGTGTTCAATCTGGTTTTGAAAAGGTTTCTAAAGTCTTCCACCGATCTTCAGAAGATTCTGAAAATGACCAGGAAACTGTGCATGCACTTCATCCATTCCTACAAAGCCAGGAACACCCTCCACGAGTTGCAGTGGCAGAACGGCCTCCCCCAACACACTCTGATATGTGATGTTTCCACCTGTTTGAATTCCAAACCTGCACATGTTGGACCGACTGTATGAACAGAGAAAGGTTTTAAAAGATTTTTTGATGATTCGGCGGAAGGGTACTCCCTGTGAAACTTTGATGTCGCCAGTAAAAGCCATGCGTGACACCTCCCCGTTTTTGGGCCATTCGAGGAGGTCACTAATTTCTCGCCAGGACTAGGGATGAATAACGTTTTCCACTGCTTCATGCCCTGGAAACAATGCGGAAAAATCTGTTGGGCAGGGGACTGGGACGTGGCGACTACATCTCGCGGCCACTGAGCCCGGGTTGGGGACTGAAATGGAGGGGAGGGGAGGAGGAGGACATTGGAGCGAAGCATTGTCTGGAAAAATGAGTGGTTTTTCCCCGGGGACAAGAGAAGGGGAGAGGACCTGGAGGAGGTAGAGGGAGAGAGGAAGACGGGGCAGATGACCCCAAGCACTGGCATATACGTGGAGTTGGAGGAGGGACCCCCCTCGGAGTCACTTGTGCAGATGGCCCCAGCTGGTTTTGCCTGGTAGTACACCCCGAATAGTCAGCATCCAGCAAGGGATGCCCGGGCTCTCCACCTATTGGACCCTCGCTACCCGGGCCAAAATGGGACCCTTTTTTCCCCGCTATTGAAGGGGGGACAAACTCAAATACTTTTGGGAAATCCTCCTAGTCATTGGCCCCTGCCTAAGTGCCAGCATGTCCCTCCTTGCAGGTCTGACCGGGGGGTTCTTCCGCTCACGTAATTTGCGTGGTGGGGGGAAGGGGGGGGGGTAGGAGCAGTACCACTCATCACAGCAACCTAAGTCTGAAGTCCTGATGAGGCGTCCCTTTCCCCCCCCTAGTGAGGAGGGCAGTCGCCCGCAGCGGGCCTGGAAACGACCCTAACCAACAGGGGGGGCCCCAATTGGACACACCTGCCACCCCAGTTAGAAAAATCCCCTGGATACGGGGCCCCAAATGGATGTTGGCCGCAACTTGCCGAGTTTTTCAGTGGAGAAGTTGTCCTGCCCCTCATAGTGGGGCATCAGGAGTGGCGTTTAGTGCGGCGGGGGCCCTCATTACCCCAAGGAGAAACCGTTTGTCCCCAGGAAATGTGGAATGACTGACCTTTGTCAAGATGAATCAGGGTTTTTTGGGCATATTTCCCCCCCAAAAGCCTTAGGCATCAACTATATCAGCCATGACGTCACCCAAATGGAGAAATGAGTCTGGGTTTAAAAAATACCCCGCCCCAGCCCAAATTTTGATGTCGCCCCCACCCGATGCCAACATCTGCTGCCCGTTTCCCATGGGGACCAACCCTCTTTTTCCCGGGACTGGTATTGCCCCCCCTCCACACTCTGTCATTGTGCTACTTTTGACCTCATGCTGCTGCTGCTGTTGTGGGCCGTGAATCCACAATGTGTCATTTTGGGCCCCTCTTTGACCTCTGTGTTGCTCCACCGCGGTATCTCCCTCTCTGTCATTGTGCCACTCTGTGGCCTACTTTAGTTTTTGCCCCTCCAAAAATGTCATTGTGCCACTGTTGCCTCATGCCCGCCCACCTCACCTCCACTCTCTGTCATTGTGCCATTGTGCCTATACTGTTTTGCCCCCTCCAGTTTTTATTGGCCAACGTCGACCTCATGCTGCTGCTGCCACCGTCACCCTCCATCTCTGTCTTGTGCCACTCTGTGGCCTACTCCCCCTTTTTGCCCCCTCCGAATGTCATTTTGCCACCCCTTTCCCCCATGCTGCTGCCGTGTACCTCACTCTCTGTCTTTTTGCCCCTTTTGGCCACCGTTTTGCCACCTCCCGAATGCTTGTGCCAAATTTTCTGACCTATCCTGCTGCCCCCCGTCACTCCACTCTTTGTTTGTGCCACTCTGTGGCCATTACTGTTTTTGCCACCCCGAAAGTCATTTTGCCACTCCTGACCCCATGTGCTGCCGCCGTCAACTCCCTCTCTGTCATTGGCCCTCTGTGGCCCCTACTGTTTTTTCCCCCTCCAGAATGTCATTGTGCCCTGTCTGACCCCATGCTGCTGCTGCGTGACCTCCACACTGTGTCATTGTGCCACTCTGTGGCCTGCCCCTGTTTTTCCCACCTTTCCGAATGTCATTGTCCCACGGGCTGACCTCATGCTTCTGCTACCATGCCCTCCACAACTGTGTCATATGTGCCACTCTCTGACCTCATGCTGCTGCTCCCTGTGACCTCCATTCTTTGTCATTGTGCCACTCTGTGGCCTACTATGTTTTCCCACCTCAGGAATGTCCATTGTGCCCCTGTCGACCATGCTGCTGCTGCGTGACTCCAACCGGGTGTCATTGTGCCACTCTGTGGCCTGCTCTGTTTTTGCAACTTCAAAAATGTCAATTGTGCAATGCATTGACTATGCTGCTGCTGCCATGCCCTCCACTGTGTCATTGTGCCCCTCTCTGACCTCATGCTGCTGCTGAGACCTCCTTTCTTTGTCATTGTGCAATCTGTGGCCTACCCCTGTTTTGCCACCTCCAGATGTCAATTGTGCCACGTCTGACCTCATGTGCTGTGGCTGCCGCTATCATTCCAAACTCCACACCTGAGCCCTCAGCTTGTTTTTTTCCAGCTGTCGCTGCCATAAACTTTATCAGGCTACATTCCCCCTTTCAGTTTTTTGGTCAGTTTTTCCCCTCTTAAGTGCCCAGGGAATTTTATAGTGAAGCGATTCTAAGAGCAGGGCAGTCAATGTGCGTGTCATACTAAAACACAATTTGTAGAAGACCAAACCAAGCCCCTCTGCATATTTAAGCATGGCACAATGTTCTACAGCACCCTGCAGGCTCTATGCAGCCTGGAAATAGCTGTTTTTTAACGTGATTCGTTCCGAAGTAATTCGGACAGAATTTATTTTTGTCGGGAAATTCGACGAAGTGACCGAACCGAATTTTTTAGAAATTCGCCCATCTCTAATTGAGACATGTGGATGCACAGTTATTTCTATAATCAGACTGTGACAAACATACACTATGACCAATTATTACAGGAAAGTCAGACTATGGTTAGGGGAGTCAGTGAGCCCCACTGTCTTATAGACCCATTCGCAAGTGCAACCATTGCAACCCCTATAGCTATGTCACTGATGCTTGCAACTGTATTATGGCTCTATGCTAGCTGCACAAACCTGTTCGACCGCACCCAGATGGCTGTCAGGCTCACTTGTTCATTCACATTCCTCAGATTTCATAAAAATCAGTTGAAATTGAAAAACATTATGCCATGTTCCATCTGCCATCATATTACGTAGCTATTCTCCCCTAGAAGCAATGCTTTCAAGGGAGAATATTTCTGAAATATGGCACCAAACATACATGTAGGTTCCATATGGCAGCACGTCTGCCTACATCTCTGTAGAACAGAGCCACAGGGACTCTATATGCTTTCGTACAGGCTCCATGCACATGGCTCTGCTATGCGCATGAGGCCTAAGTCAGAGACTCTCTAATGTATAATTACATTTGTAAATTCAGTCTTTACTATAAATAGATCACTTTCTGATAATTTTTGCTTTCATGAGCATAGTTAAAAGATTTCATCCTTTCAGATATGAACCGCAATGTTTGTGGTAGCTGAGAGTTGGGGCCTTTTTGATTGCTTCTCCAGAAATTGCTGAAAAAACATTACAGAGATGAGCTCACTTATGAACTCCCGGGCCTGATATAACATTTAATTTTACTTTTGCGCTTATTGAGCCATCTTGTATGATCACTGTCATTTCAATTCACACATTACAGTATTAAATGATTATAGAAGCCCATAAAAAGTTACATTTATGAGTAGTGGTACAGACAGAGTTTTGGGGAGTTTATGATGTTTTCATGGAATTATTTTGCACAACACATTACTGCTGTATTTGATGAGATGAAATATCACATTCGCTGTAGTTATAGTACTTTCCTCCGTGTTTTGGAAGGCCTGAAACGACTGTGAATTTCAATTTAGTATCCTGTCTGGTGTATGCCTAGTAATTTTGTGGAAAGCTATTCAAAATGAGGTCAATTGTGTGTGAAAAACAAGATACATCATATGCTGACACATCGAGTTCAAACAGCACACATGATATATGCTTCATTATTCAAAATCATAAAATGTGAAGTCAGATATCGAATCGCACGTACAAGTAAAAATAAAATCCTTAACCCATAACGGGAGATAATAGACCATGTAACAAAGAATAGAGAGGAAAAATGGGTTAATTTTATTTCTTAATCACTATGGTTTTTATAAATTTGGCAGCTCCAGTGATTAGAATCATACTCAGTTCTAAGTCAAGTTAAAAGTAAAGTGTGTTTCTTAGGCCAATGAGTCTAGAAAAATGGGAATACTTTACACAAGTAAATACAGCACTATATCACAATGTAGTATTATAGTTTGCATTTTACCCTGCCGTAATAAGACTGCATTGTACTATTCATATTACGGCAGCAACACCTTTTCCACTGCAAATCTAATGAAATGACTTAGATCATCCTAGAGTCCTTAAAAGGGTTGTTTCATCATGCTGTTTCACAGACTCACAGCTAGCTTCAGACTCATACATCCTTGTTAAGCTGTGGGCGGTTCTAAAGCAGCGATTGGCATATCAGCTCTGCTATTCCTAGCTATTCTTATTACAGTGACATGACTGCTAAATATTTACAATCTGTAATGCACAAGCTACAGAGCTTTAAGGGTTAAAGTTTGTCATTAATTTAAATAAACAAGCTCCTGTGCTAAGATTCAGCAGGAAGTGACTCTTCATGGTGGGATAATAAATTGGAGCAGTAAAATAGAGGAAAGAGAGCAGAGAGAGGTGGTAGGTAACCAAGAAAACCTGTGTACACTGCAATAGATAAAATCGTTTTCATCTCCTGAATCAAACAAAAGCAAAACAGCAATGTATATGGACTTGGTAATAGTCCTCATTTACCTTTCCTTACATGTTATAAGTTAATCATTGGGCTGAGAAAACCCCTTAGGTTCTGTTCACATGGCGTAATTGCGGCATGTACAGTACGCACCGCAATACGCCGGGTGTTGTGGGAGTCATGCTGATTAGCCCCCCCGGCCCCATTGACATGCATTACTCGCGATGCGTAATCGCTGCAAATAATTGACATGTCACTTATCTCCCCGCACGTACAGTATGATCATATTTTATGCGCGTAATCCATATCTCTTTATGAGAGCTATGGATTACCGTAATTGCGGCGCGCATCTCACCACGTATTAAGCGCAAATACACAGCGAAATGCACACTGAAATTATGCCATGTGAACATACCCTTAAATATCAGCTGGGAAGAATTGGGAGAGTGGGGCGATATAGCTAAAATGTATTTGTGTGTAAAATGGGACTAATTTTAAAAAGTTTCATGAAACTCAATCTGTTACCTTCCAGTGCTAATTCAAAGGGAGGAAAACAATCCACATTATCTTTTTGTCAAATTTCTTATTCTTCAGGTAAAAAACATTTCCTCTCAACTCTATATACTGTATGCGGCAAAATCTGGGAATTGATGACAAACTGCTAGTTTTTAGTACAGAGCTGAAAGGGAATCTCTAGTATCTAGTACAGATAAAACACAGAATATACACATTTAATGTGTATATTCTGCATATGTAGCAGAAATTGCAAGTTCATACGTTGAAAGTGTCCATAGTGTTCAATTGACCTAACAGAGGTCAAAAGAGCGACCTCTCAGCATCCACAAGATTCATGTGTACATGTCCTACAAGTCTCTCCATAACCTCCATACATCTCTGCCTTAATTTCCAGATACCTCTTCTCACACAATCTCCACCTTCTTCTCTGCTCTTAACTTGTCAGATCCTCACACAACTGGCTCCAAGATTTCTCCCCAAACTGTGGAACTCATTACCACAACACATCAGACTCTTCTCCACTTTTACAACTTTCCTAAGTGACCTGAAAAACAATCTCTTCAAGAGCTACCTTGCTGCCACCACACCATAGTACAGGTGGCTCCTAGTAGCCCTCTGTATAGCCCCCAGCCATCAGGATGCAAACATGCTTTGTCTACATACTTATATTTTAGTGGGCACTGTATGATTGGCACTATATATACTACTTTATACAACCCAAATGAGCAATTCAGACAAAACTGTTTCTGCATTATCATTGGATTTATTGCTCAAAAGGAGTAATTTTTACTGACACAATCATGACAGACCCACAAGATATACCATAAAATGTCAGATGGGTGCTAGACTCCAATAATGATGATATAAATTTGAGAGTTCATACATTTGTGTGTTGTTCTTTGTAGTTATAAAAACTACAATGAAAACAGGCACCTGATACCCTAATTCTACAGCAGAGGACCCCCATTCTGATATCTGGCAATCTCTAAAGTAGAACCAAAACCTCTCAGCCATTTTGGAAATTACAATTGAAGTGCCATAAAGGTCTCACATGGGTAATACCCCTCTAATACATACTGCGGCATATGACAATGTGGCCCTTGGACCAAAAAATGTTGTGCACGCCCGCCAAAATACAAACAACTCCATCCCTCGCCTTCTGTATCCTTCCTCCTCTATTGTAGATAGTAAGCTCTCACAGGCAGGGTCCTCTCTCCTTCTGTATTGGTTTGTTATTAAGTGTTATAGTTGTATTTGTACTGGTCTTATATTATGTATCTTAACTAGTCTTGAGCGAACAGTAAAATGTTCTAGTTCGATTAGAACCTTGAACTTTACTGTGTTCAGTCCGAGGTTCTATTCAAACTCGAACTCCGAACCCCATTAAAGTCTATGGTAGAAGATGTTCTGGTTAATTTTTATACGTGGAACCACTTTGTGAAGAAAATGTGTCCCTAATAGTGACAGAAAAAAATTAGAGGCTAAAATACTTCATTTCTTTCATTGGCTAACTGAAAAGATGAGGATAGCTTGCAAGCAGGGATGTAACTATAGAAGGTGCAGCGGTATCAGCTGCTACAGGGCCCTGCATCCTGAGGGGGCCCAAAAGCCCCTTTGACACATAGGAGATTTGGAGACGGTGTGTTATACAATTACTGAACCAACAAAACTGCAAAAACTGAACTTTTGGGCACTGAGTATGATTTAGCAAATCCAAGCACTCTGTATAATATATATGAACTTAAATGAGAGTTAGGAGTTATGTGAGCCTACAAATTTCGCCAAATTACTCCCTAATTATTGATGTCTGTGGAGAGGAAAATGCTATCTAACTAAGTGCAGTCTGTACTAGAGATGGGCGAATCGATTCTAACGAAGTGGAACTCGTTTAGAATTTCAGGAAAACTTTGGTTCTGCACGAAGCCGAAGTTTATGGTACTTCGCGGGAACTAAGCGTCTTTATTTTTGTAAAATGGCCGCAAGCACATGGCGTTACATGGGGCAAAGAACTCTGGGAGTTAAAAAGGAGGATCCTCAATGACATGTGCAGACATGAAGCCAATCAGAAACCGGCAGGATTCTGTGACGTGACAGCACTATAAGTAAGAACGGCACCTGCACCTCACAGTCCTCTCGTTGTGTCTCTTGGCATAACAGCGTCCCTACTGCTGCTGCTGCATAGCTCTCATTATACAGCTTTACATAGCGATTGGGGGAAGGGAAAAAAGACCATTACAAGTCTGTTACTTGCTCAGTCACTCAGTGTTCTGTATCTGCTGCTACACAGATCTCATTATTTCAATTTCTCCTGTTGTATTAGGGAATTTTAAATTCAAGTAATCCACTCAATCCTCATGGTGTTGTATTGGAATAGAAATACAGACCGCTTTTTCTGTGCCATTATTTCAATTTCTCCTGTAGTATTAGGGAAATTTTTTAATTAAAGTAACCACTCAATCCTGATTGTTGTACTGGGGGATAGAAATACAACCGCTTTTTCTGCCCATTTTTTAAAATTTTTCTCCTTTTATTAGGGAATTTTAAATTCAAGTAACCACTAAATCCTGATAGTATTTTGGGATAGACAAAAAACCAATTTTTCGCACCATTATTTCAATTTCCCTGCGTTTAAAGGGAATTTCAGATTCTAATCCTCATCTTTAGTTTTGTATTTGGAGTGAAACACAGGGGTTTGTATTTATCATATACAGACACTCACTAAACAAAGTCTTAAATTTTTGATCAGCATATGCACACAAAAGGGGTGGCAGCTATTCACATGCGGTGGCAGTGCAAAAAACGTTCTTGACAGCCAGCCCAGCACAGTAAGGGGGGATTCCCGCAGGGTCCTTGTGAAATACAGAAATTTAAACCCAAGGGGAAACTCCGCTTGACAAGAACCCGGGTTTGGGATTGGAAACGCGTTAGCTTAGTGCGTAGTTTTGTTTGCCCGAAGATAAATAAAAATAAACCTTGATTAATTCACCCGCTGGAGTTTCCCTTGTGTATAAGTTTCTATGTTTGGGCGTTACGGGCAGCCCCCGTGCGGGTGAAACCAAAGGAAATACTGCGTGAACCTAAAAAAAGAAAAAGGGGAGGAGCGCGAATATACACAGTGCAAGCAATGCAACCGGGTAAGCACAAGAGACTTTTTTGTCACTTGGTGAACCAAACTGCGGTGTCATCTACGGCCGTGTGTTGACCATTGGTTCTTGATTGTTGACTGGGTCATCCATTTCCCCCCAGAACATCCGAAAACCCCCACCAAGGATCGTAGAACTAGATACCCCCCCTTTATTTGGGCATGGCCATAAGGGGTCAGGGGCCCCCCCTTTCCCCTCAACCCCCTCGCCCCCGTCTTTTTCTTCACCAGAATCTACATTGGTCTGGGCTCAGCGCCACATCACGGGGACGAACCTTTGAGGACAATCAGCACACTTGGCACAAAGAGGGGGCAGACTTCCCTTTTCTTGCAGTAGGGGGAAAGTAGTGAAAAGGAAGTGCAGGGGAGTTATTTGCAAGCAGTCGGGTCTGCATATTGAGACCGTAGGGGAAATACATACGGGAAAACACAAATAAATGACTTTAGCAATACACTGGGAGCCGATGAAGCAAGGGGTTCATCATAATCATTGTAGAAAGGGTGTCGCTTGTGTGTCAGGGGAGGGCACAGTCCGCAAGTCGGTAGTGTGGCCGGGGGTCAGCAGGGGGGCACAGTGCCACGGGGGAAAAACCCGCTTTTGCAGTTCAAGAAAGTGCGGCGCAGGGCCAGCGAGGCCCCGGCGTTAGTAGTCACTCAGTGTGGCAGTTTTTTTTCTAAACAACAGAGGACCGAACATGTGTAAATTTGAATTTTGGCAGAAAGGGGGAAACGTGGCCCGGGGGCTAACTTGGCACCACGGGCCCCGTTAACAGATGCATGTCACCATCCAGTGGGCCCGGGGGAAAAAGTGTTTTCCCGTGTGGGGGGCCATCTTGCTGTCCCCCCAGCAACAGCGAGCACCCAGGGCACTCAAGCATTTTAGCCAGTCAAAGGGTCCCCCACTTTTGACGAAGAAGTTTTTCTCTTGCCATCACTCCGGGCCAGAGCTCCCGCCCTCCTACTCATGGGGCCAGCATTGTTCAACGAGGCCATTGCCAAAAAACAAAAGTATGCATCCAACCTCCTAAAGTACAGAAGCGACCGTGCTCCGCCAAGTTGTTGGGACTCAGCACTCCCCCCTTTTCCCAAAAGGGGGACTCTGCACCGTTCAAGAAAAAATGGCTTGTGCCCAGCCGAGGGGGAGATTCCAAGCCGAAATTTTTTTTCCGAAAGGGATACCAAAACCCTTCATAATATGAGAACAAAGGGTTTGGCCCCGTCCTTGAGCCATTGGTTTCTTTCCCAGGTGATGACAGCGCGGACGTGGTGAAGCGCTTTCCCGGGCCCACCACCGACAACTGGACAGGAACGCAGCTTTTTCCCCCCCCGTTGTCAAACTGCTGCCCTTTGCCTATGTCGCCTCCACCACACCTCAGCCCCAACAATGCTGCCCCATCATGCCCCATGTCAGGGCAAGGGTGTCACGCAGTCTAAACCCGGGTTGCCTAGGCGAAGTCACACAGGGGAGGAACGCTCTGGCATGCAGCAAAAAATTGATGTTGGCTTTCTCCCCACCAACTGCAAATCGAACCATGGTGATGGACAAGGGGGTAACTGGTTTTTTGTGCTGTACCGAGGAGAGAGGGTCCAGGGGCCCTGCATGGTGCAAAGGGGTTCAATCTGGTTTTTGAAAAGGTTCCGAAGTCTTCCACTGATCTTAAAAAAACATTCAAAAATGGCCGGGGAAACTGGCATCACTTCATCCATTCCTACAAGCCAGGCACACCCTCCTCGAGCTGCCTTGGCAGAACGTCCTCCCCCAACACACTCTGATATGCGATGTTTCCACCCGTTGGAATTTCAGCCTGCACATGTTAGACCGACTGTATGAACAGAGAAAGGCCATTTACGATTTTTTTATGATCCAAGTGGATAGCAGTACTCCCCTGTGTAACTTTGATGTCAGCCAATGGCAGCTCATGTGTGACACCTGCCGTTTGCTGAGGCGGTTTGAGGAAGCAACGTAATTTATTAGTCGCCAGGACTACGGGATGAATAACGTCATTCCACTGCTTCATGTCCTGGAACAGATGCTGAAAAATCTGTCTGGACAGGGGACTGGAGACGTGGCGACTACATCTCGCAGCCACATAAGTCCAGTGGGGGCTGAAGTGGAGGAGGAGGAGGAAGAGGAGGACATTGGAGCACAAGCATTGTCTGGTGAAATGAGTGGTTTTTCTACCCAGGTGACAGGAGAGGAGAATCAGGAGCAGCCAGAGGAGGTAGATGGAAATGAGGAAGATGAGGCAGATGACCCCCAAGCACCGTGGCAGTATACAGTGGAGATGGAGGCAGCGAGTCCCTCGAGTCACTTGTGCAGATGGTCCGCAGCATGCTGATTTGCCTGGCTAGTTACAGCCGAATAGTCACCGCAAGAAGTTAGCAATCCGGCGTCAGCATAAGTGCACCTTTATTTAAAGGCAAAATCCCAGTACAAAAAATGCAACGTTTCGACTCACATGGAGTCTTTATCAAGGGTAAGACTCCCCTTACATTGGCGGTCTGTTGCATTTTATGGTGCCTACATTACGGACGTGGGGAACTCCAGTGCTGTCATAACAACGAAATTTGCCAAGCCGAATAGTCACCATCCGGCAGAGGGATGACTTCTGGCTCTCCACCCTGTTGGACCCTCGCTACCGGTCCAAAATGGGAGCCTTTTTTCCAGCTGCTGAGATGGAGGACAAACTCAAGTACTATAGAGAAATCCTCCGTAGTCAGTTCGCCGCTGCCTATGTGCGGCATGGTCCATCCTCAGACAGGTCTGAACGGGGGGTTACTCACCGCTCACGTACCACTGCCATGGCTGCTGTGGGAAGGTGGGGGGTAGGAGCAGTACCAGCTCCATCAGCAGCAACCTAAGTCTGGAGTCATTGATGAGCAGCTTCCTTCAAACGCCTAGTGAGGAGGGTACTCACCAGCAGCAGCAGGACCTGGAGCAAACCCTGAACCAGCAGGTGGTGGCCTACTTGGACAGCACTCTGCCACCCCAGTTAGAAGATCCGCTGGATTACTGGGCAGCCAAACTGGATGTGTGGCCGCAACTTGCTGAGTTTGCAGTGGAAAATCTGTCCTGCTTGGCCAATAGTGTGGCATCAGAGCGGGTGTTCAGTGCAGCGGGGACCAAAGTTACCCTGAGAAGAACTCGCTTGTCAACCCAAAATGTGGAACGACTGACCTTTGTCAAGATGAATTAGACGTGGATTGGCCAGGATTTCCACACACCAATGCCTTAGGCATCAGATTACATCAGCCATGACGCCTCCCCAAAACTTTGGGAAAGGAGTCTGGATTTTAACTACCTACCTCAGCCACTATTCTGATGCCGCCACCCGCCTGATGCCACACATCTGCTGCCAGTTGCTCCATCTGCCTCCCACCATCTTTACCAGGGACTGGTATTGCCACCCGCCTCCACACTCTGTCATTGTGCCACTCTCTGACCTTATGTTGCTGTTGCTGCCGTCACCTCCACACTGTCATTGTGCCACTCTATGACCTCATGCTGCTGCTGCCACCTTCACACTCTGTCATTGTGCCACTCTGACCTCATGCTGCTGCTGATGCTGCTTCCGTCACCTCAACACTGTGTCATTGTGCCAATCTGTGACCTAATGCTGCTGCTGTTGCTGCCGTCACCGCCACACTCTGTCTTTGTGCCACTCTATGACCTCATGCTGCTGCTGCCGTCACCTCCACACTGTGTCATTGTGCTAATCTGTGACCTCATGCTGCTGCTGTTGCTGCCTTCACCTCCACACTCTGTCATTGTGACACTCTATGACCTCATACTGAAGCTGTTGCTGCTGCCGTCACCTCCACACTCTGTCATTGTGCCACTCTGTGGACTACTCCTGTTGGTGTCACCTCCAGAATTTGTCATTGTGGCACTCTCTGACCTGATGCTGTTGCTGCTGCCGTCACCTCCACACTCTGTCATTGTGCCACTCTGTGGCCTACTCCTGTTTGTGCCACCTCCAGAATGTCATTGTGCCAGTCTCTGACCTCATGCTGCTGTTGCTGTTGATGCTGTCACCTCCACACTGTGTCATTGTGCCACTTTGTGGGCTCCTGATGGTGCTGCAACCTCCAGAATTTGTCATTGTGCCACTCTGTGGCCTACTCATGCTGCTGCCAAGTAAGCACTGTCTCACTGGAACACCCTGTGGTTTCCTAATGCTGTTTCCACCCTCACCACTCTATGACGTTGCCACTATGTTTGGTTTTCCCCTTCTTTTCATCTGTCAGAAGGAAAGAAAAGCATCAGGATTGATAGCCAAAAGCAGGAGTGGATACACAACACAGAAGACATGCAAATATCCCATTTACTGGTTATCTCTGTTTTGGATCAACTCCTGTTTGTTTTTGGCCTCAGCAATACTGATGGATTATTGACCAATTGAAAGCGGACACTGATGGATGAAAGAAAGGGCAATATGATCAGAGACGTCAATGCAAAATTACTGCCGACACCCTCTCCACTCATTCGGGGGGGGGGGGGGGTTGCTTCTACATGTATCAGCGTTTAACAGAACAGGTTCTGTCATATTCTGTGACGGTTTAAAGCTCTTGCCTCATGGAGTGACCCCTGCTGTGATGTCTCCTTACTGTGCAAGGACCTGTGCCGGCTCCAGTAACCAACTACTGTATTCTTTGATGCTATCGTAGGATTCTAGCCCTCAGCTTGTTTTTTTCCAGGTGGCATTGCCATGACTTTATCAAGCTGCATTCCGGCTTCAGTTTTTTGGTCAGTTTTGCCCCCATAAGTGCCCAGGGAATTTTAGAGTGAAGCGATTCTAAGAGCGGCGGCAGTCATGTGCGTGTCATACTAAAACACAGCATTGTATGAAGACTAGTGTTGAGCGATTATTATCGACAAAGTTGAAATCGGCAAGGTTTTTATGGTGATCGAAATTTTTAGATCATGCGATAATTAAGGCTAAAATCTGTGCATCATCTATTAAGATCGCGCCATTTTCGGTGCTTCCTGTAATTTTGGCGGCCAGCAAATCAGATTACAGAATAGAGCAGGGTGAGATGTGTGTGCGACGTCATGACTGGGATGTGTATGGTTGCGATTGGCTGGAAAAATCACATGACCTTGTTTTACATAGAACAGTGTTTCCTGTTCAGCCTCAGTGTCTCTCAGCGTCTCATAGGAGTAGGACATGCGCTCTGCCTGTGGCCAAACAGCTAAGCGAAATTATTCTATTTCTGCACAGAGAAACCTCTACTATTAGCCGTGATCCTTCCAATTTAGTTAGATTGGAGATTGGAAGATTTTATACGAAAACATAACAGATATGTGTTTTTTGACTTTGGCGCACTACAGCTTTGTTCATTGACGCAGCTTGCACGTAAATCTGAAAACAGCAATTTTATAGTCACCACAGGTGAATTGAAAGGTGCAAAAAATACATTTTATTATCCGAATACATTTCAGATACGTGTTTTTTGACTTTGGCGCACTACAGCTTTGTTCATTGACGCAGCTTGCACGTAAATCTTAAAATAGCAATTTTATAGTCACCACAGGTGAATTGAAAGGTGCAAAAAATACCGTGTATTATACGAAAACATAACAGATACGTGTTTTTTGACTTTGGCGCACTACAGCTTTGTTCATTGACGCAGCTTGCACGTAAATCTTAAAACAGCAATTTTATAGTCACCACAGGTGAATTGAAAGGTGCAAAAAATACCGTGTATTATACGAAAACATAACAGATACGTGTTTTTTTGACTTTGGCGCACTACAGCTTTGTTCATTGACGCAGCTTGCACGTAAATCTGAAAACAGCAATTTTATAGTCACCACAGGTGAATTGAAAGGTGCAAAAAATACCGTGTATTATACGAAAACATAACAGATACGTGTTTTTTGACTTTGGCGCACTACAGCTTTGTTCATTGACGCAGCTTGCACGTAAATCTGAAAATAGCAATTTTATAGTCACCACAGGTGAATTGAAAGGTGCAAAAAATACCGTGTATTATACGAAAACATAACAGATACGGGGTTTTTTAAACTTTGGCGACTACAGCTTTGTTCTTGTTGGGGTTGAGCTATTGCTTTGGCTTTTCGAGATCGATCGATAGTCATAGTCGGAGCTATCGAAAAGGGTTTTTCGATAGTGAGCATGTTATGCCGATGACCTTTAAAAGTCTATGGGAGAGAAAACAACCCTTCATTATTACCCCCAAAAAAAGGCTGGAGAAGTTGAAATTAACACCCACAACATAAAATTTGGATACGTGCTACATTTTAGGCAAACACTTAGGTTATAAAACCCACAGAAAAAAAAAACCCCCCCCCCCCCCCCCCCCCCCCCCCCCCCCCCCCCCCCCCCCCCCCCCCCCCCCCCCCCCCCCCCCCCCCCCACCCCCCCCCCCCCCCAACCCCCCCCCCCCCCATGTTTACTATCCCGTCTTGTACCAAAACCCTTTGACCTTTAAACCTGCATCCCCCAAAAAATTAAAAAATTTCCAAGGCATTATGTTTTGAACCATAAGGTTACTTAAAACTGGACATTAAATATCCCTGCCCTGGAATGCGGCATGAGCCCCCAAAACCTGCTGCCCCCCACATTTAAAAAGTGCCGGAAAAAGGAGCTTTCAACCCAACCATTTTAGTTGAACTGGCTTTGGGACTATACCTGTCCTGGGCCACAGCATGAGCCCCAAACCTGCAGGACCCCCCTTTTAAAAAAAGTCCCGGGAAAAAAAGGAGTTTTTAAACCCACCTTTTTATTTTGAACGGGGCATTGCCCATACCTGTCCTGGGCCACAGCATGACCCCAAACCTGCATGACCCCCAATTTAAAAAGGGGCCGGAAAAAGGATTTCGTTAAACCACCTTTTTAGTTTCACTGGACATTGATATACCTGTCCGGGGCCACAGCATACCCCAAAACCCTGCATGACCCCCCTTTTTTAAAAAAGGGGGGGGAAAAAGGAGTCTTTCAACCCCCTTTTTATTTTCCCTTTGGGAAAATTGATATACCTGTCCGGGGCCACAGCATGAGCCCCAAACCTGCATGCCCCCCCCAACTTTTAAAAAAGTCCCGGGAAAAAAAGGAGCTTTCAACCCCTTTTTTGTTGAACGGGAAAATTTACTATACTGCCCTTTGGCCCAAACGGAAATTGCCCCGGGGGCCGGAGTTACATTTGGGTGCGGTGAAAGCCCAGGGGCGCCCCGTCATCTATTAACACGCGGGTTTTTAAAATGCCCTGATGACGCAGCAACAAAAACCTTGTCGTGCTGAAGCAAAAGTCCCGGAAAGGGGGAATTTTGGGGAGAACCCCACCTTTCCTCTGTACACAGTCAATCCCGGGGAAAAGCGCTTGCCTCCCCTGTAAGTGTGGACCAATTGAGCTTAACTTGGAAATACTGGGGGTTTTTAACGCTCCTGTTACCCCCCAGTTCCCTTTTTATTTTGGGCATTCTTTTTTCCTTTTTACTCAACGTGTGGAGGAAAGGGTCTCGGGTTACTTTTTTTCCTGTCCCGTGCCCCAATCCCTCCAGGTCCTCTAAATAACCTACTTTCTGGTCAAGTTTTCCTGTACCTCCCTTGTACAAATTTAGAGGAAATTTTTTTTAAACCCCTATTTTGGGACATCAAGTTTTTTTTTAAAATACTTTAATTCTAGAAAACACATTTTTAAAATAGGATGGAACCCACCATGTTTTGTTTCCTTTTTTTATTGTATTAAATGGGTTGTCTCAATACGGGGGTTTGGAAAGTATGTAAAGATCTTGCAAAAAAACAAGTTTTTTGAAATATGTGTCCATTAAACCGTGTCCTCCCTTTCCGTTTCTGACACCCCATCCCCCTTGAGCCATCTTGACAATGTGAAGAACAAATGTCTGTTAGAAACAACATTTTTTAAAAATGGGACGGGTTTTATAGGCATGTACAGCAAAATCCCCCAAAAAATTTAAAAAGCATGACTTACCCCTTTGGGTCAATTGTGAAGAACAAATGTTGTTAGAAAAAACTTTTTTTTAAATGGGAAAATGTTAAAGCTGCTTTTTAAGCAAAATGCCCCAAAAATTAAAATGATTAGCCATTTTTTTTAAAATTTGGGAAGAACTCCCCTTTAAAAACAACATTTTTTTTTAAAAGGACCAAATTTTTGGATTCAAAAGAAAATGCCCCAAAAAATTTATAAAAAATGACTTTCAGCCACTTTAAAAAATTGTGAGGGAGAAATGCCATTTGAACCCACATTTCTGTTAAAAAGGGGACCAAAATTTTTGCTGTACCACGAATGACCCAAAAAATTTAAAATATGATTTCTCAGCCCCTATTAAAAATTTGGGGAGAAATCCATTAGAAGTACATTTTTGTTTTAAAGGACCATGATTTTTTGCTGTAAACTCACGGCAACATGACTCAAAAAATTGACAAAGCGAAAACTTTTTAAGATAAAGTTTAGTAAAAAGGAATACGGGGTTGTCATGAAAAACCCTTTCTGTTTTTTACAGTTCCCACAGAAAACCGCAAAATGAAGTTGGAAAGAGAATAAAAATTGCAGAAAAATGATCATTTTAAAAAAAAAAGAGGACCCTTTTTGTTTTAAAAAGGAAAGTGAAGTGACTGCAACTAATCGGTGACCCCGGCAATTGGGGCCACAACATCACAGAGATCCATGCCCGTTTTTCTTTATGAAAGCAAAGATCCCCATTTTTTGTGGGAAAGCCCGGTGCGTTTGTTGTAATGATCCCCCCGCTGTGTGAAGGTCCGCTCAGATATGCGTGGTGCTGGGGGAGGACAAAACCTCATGGCTGACGAGCCCGCTCGGGCCATTCGCCATTTTGGAACCCGAAGTCTATTGGTTTCCCGGAAAAAATCCAAAAAAATTTGGTGTTGAGAGCAGATGTCCCCGACCATGATCTTAAACTGATCTCTGTGTGTTGGGTGTTGCCCGATTGCATGCTTGGGGAGGGGGTAAAAAAAAGATTGCCCAAAGGTAAACCCCCTTGGCTTTGCCCCCCTTGCCCGCTGCTGCCCCTACCCTATTGGCACTTACTCTGTCACGTCGCTTGTTTTTTCCACCCTGACATTTGGGGAACGTGAAGCGAGCACAGATGTCTCCATTTGATCAATCAGCAAGGTCCCATTTCCTGATTTTACTTTTTTTGGGGGGGTGGGAAAGGGAAATGCTGTTTTTTTTTTGTACCGGGGGTCCCGGGGGGGCCCCCATAACTGTTGTTCATTTTGAGGGGCCTTTAAAGCAGGATCATTTGGAGGAAATGGGGCATCCCAAACAC